>JAMKCH010012239.1:0-30775 GCA_023653785.1 Ophioderma brevispina
TCCACCTGTCCCCCTCTCCCAACATCCAACCTGTCCACCTCTCCCACATCCAACCTCCCCTCTTCCCAACACCGCACTGCCCCCTCCCCACATCCCACTTGTCCCCTCCCCAACACCCACTTGTCCCCTCCCCAACACCCCACCTGTCCCCTCCCACCACCCCACTTGTCCCCTCTCCCAACATCCCACCTGTCCCTCTCCCACTCCCACCTGCAACCCTCCCCACACCCCACTTCCCCCCCCTCAACACCCACCTGTCCCCCCACCCTCTCCCAACATTCCACTGTCCGCCGCTCCCAACATCCCACCTGTCCCCATCTCCCACACCCCAGGCCACTGTCCCCTCCCCCTCCCCCACCACCCCACCTTCCCCCTCCCCACACTCCCACCTTTCCCCCTCCCCAAAACTCCCCCTTTCCCCTCCTCAACCACCGCCACTTTTCCCCCCCCACACCCACTTTTCCCCCTCTCCCAACATCCCCCCACCTGTCCCCCTCCCCAACTCCCACCTATCCCTTCCGTTTTTCAACACCCCACCTTCCCCCTCCTCACACCCCCACCTCTCCACTTCTCACCTGCCCCCTCTCCCCAGCCCCCTCTTCACCAACATTCCAACCTTTCCCTCACCAACACCCACTATCCCCCCACTCCCAACGTCCACCTTTCCCCCTCTCCCAACATCCCACCCACCAAAAATGGAATGCCCCCTCCCACCCTCCCACTTCTCCCAACCTATCCCCTTTCCCCCCTCTCCCACATCCCACCTTCCCCCCTCCCCACTTTTTCCCCCCCACCTTTCCCCTCTCCCCCCCCGCACCTTTCCCCATGACTCACACCCAACTTGTCCCCCTCTCCCAACACCCCACCTGTCCCTCACCAACATCCCCAACCATCCCCTCTCCCACATCCCACCTGTCCCCCTTCTCCCAACATCCCACCGCCCCCTTCCCAACACTCCCACCTGCCCCCCTCTCACAACTATCCTACCTGTGTCCCTCTCCCAACCTCCACCCCGCCCTCTCCCAACATCCACCTGCCCCCCCTCCCACCTGTCCCCCTCTCTCCAGGTTTTTCCCCCGTACTTAGCTTGGCAAGAAGTCAAATAAGACGTGCATAAACTAATAAAAAGCCCTCTAGATCCCCCTCCTCCACCTGGTCCCCCCGCTCCCACCTCCCACCTAGCTGTCTCAAAAAATTGACCCAAGGGTTTTACAACACTGAGAGACAAGACGGATGGACAGGCAGGCAGGCAGACCGACGGTGTATGGACGGAGAGAACCGACATCAAAGTGATTCCTATGTTCTGCAAGACAAAATTCAGGCCACATGCAGAGACCATCCTGTAATACCCTGTTACATTATAACAGCATTTATAATTGGTAAATGTTTCAATATGGAAGTCATAAGTAATGGTCAAATGAGGTATTTACAATCGATTCCATATGTCTGCTGTATGATGTTGTGCAGGCCTTGATGGAATAAATGGCAAGACCTCATTTGCATCATCGCCCACATGCATCACATAATAAACCTAACGTCTTATCCTGACATTTTCTGACTTTTTTTTAGATTTTGCATAATGTACGTATAATGTTATGGTCTATACAGGGGCAAAGTTAACAATCTTTAAATTGACCAATTAGTGAGATATTAATTAAGAATTTTGATCATAAGCTCAAAACTTGCGATTCACATACTGTCCCGTATGTTTTTTCATTACACGTGATTTTTTCAATAGCTGTATAATTAACGCTCTTCGTAAAACAAGCTGTTACGCTTTTCACATACAGATCTAGCTGCACTCTATCTGCCTCGTGTGTGTAAACATGACGTGTTTCACATACAGATCTATCTAAACGCATTGAAATATAACGAGAAATTAGCATTGTGTGTGCCAAAACGACGTTTTGCGTTTCACCTACAGACTTCTGACTTTGGTAGCTTTATATCGGAATACATTGCATATGCCAAATTATAAAGTAATTGTAATGTTTAATTCCAATAGTACAAACATGAAATCTCCCGGTAGAATTTCATTGGCATTTTTCCTCGGAAAACGGCAATTTCGTCAGAAAGAAGTATTAAAGCCCTGGAGCTAGCACCATTTGTAACACATCTCCAGTACAAAAGGTTTTTGACTGTTAAATATGTTTTGACATACTGACAGAACCCCTGAACGTGATCTTAACGTGCCCGGAAAAAAAAAAACAAAAAACCAGCCCGCAAGTTTTGCCTTAAGGAGAGGGGGCCAAACAAAGTTTTACAGGGTCAATTTTTTAAATTGATCCAATCATTTGAAAAGCAAACACCATGTTTGTGTTCTCACCATAAGGATTCATAAAGGTATAGTATTGTAATATGGTACACCTACATCCTAAAGTTTCAGAGTCATAGGCTAAAAAACAGCAAAATCAATAATAAGGGTCAAAATAACAATAATAAAAAAGTAAAATTTTAAAGTTGCTTCTGCTGCCCCCCTCCGATTTGGATAAAACTGGTGCAAATTATTGGTGTGGAGTTCAATTAGGATTAAAGATAAGGATATAGTTTTGACTGTCTTAAATGCTTAGTTTCCTCCGATGTAGGGGGCACCGAAGGTCAACGTCCATTGCATCATTGGGCGTGATCTTGTTACCCCCCTACTTTCTTAGCAATCATTTGTTACACTCAAAACTATTCCCTTAATTTTTTATCCTATGAGCTCCACCAATCATTTGGCACCATTTTTTATCCAATCGGAGCAATTTTAAAATTTGACCCCTGTACAAACTGAAAATTGACCCTTTTTTAATTGATTTTTGATGTTTTTTAGCCTATAAACCTGAAACTTTATGGTGTACATATTACAAACATACCTTTTTCTGAATCCTTATGGTTAACACATAACATGGTGTGCTTTTTCCACATTATTTGGATCCATTTAAAATTTGAACCCCCTGTACAAACTTTGTTTTGGCCCGCTCTTCCTTCAGGCACCACTTGCGGCACTAAGAATCACGTTTCAGGTTTTCCTGTCCCGTTGTCAACATATTTTGTAATCACCAAACCTTTTGTACTTCAGAGTGTTACAAATGGGTGCTAGCTCCTGGGCTTATATGTGATGTGGGCGACGATTTGCATACCTGGGACTTCTTATATAACTACTTCCGTAATTTGTTTTCCTCTTCTCAATGTATTTTTCTACTGGTGCCTATACTTGTTGAATAGCTTGAATGTTGGTCCAGATACTAGTCCCACTGGCATTTCTTCTCACAATTTGTCTTTAAGCTGCTGATGCAGAATTGAAGCAAAAGATCTGTAGGCACATCCCTGGGGACAATCCACACCACAACAGGGGTCCAGGGGACGCTTAAGAGGGGCCCTTGGTGGGGTACAGGGGCAGGCCCTGTTGGGGTGCATGGTGAATCCCCCAGCCAATTTTTTTTTTGCATTTGAGTCTTCTTTCCATGCCCTTGCTTTCTTTCCTGGCTGCACTTGCTCCCTCTGCAGTGCACCCTCGCAGTGCAACACCATGCCAGGGGAGCCAAGTATAGAACTCTGCACTGCCTCTATGGTCAGAAGCTTGTCAGATTATGGGAATCCAGACATCTCAGAAGGGGAAGCATTGTCAACCCCCCTCAACCATTTACAAACAAAAAAGAAAGGCAAACTAGGACTGCAGCAACTCTCAAGGAATCCCGGTGCTTCTATCACATAAGATCATACACCAAGCAGGGCCTAGTTGGGGGGAAAAGTCGTGAGAATCATAGCTGTGCTGTTGATAGATTGCTCCTTTTTCCCTAAAAAGGCACATTGATCGATCGACAACTCTGCCCCTCCCCCTCATCCATCAAAATTTGGATTTCAGTATCAGAGGAAAGTTCACATTTTCTCCTTCTCTCTATATATTTCAGGCCTCGAGAAATGTTACTTCTTATATGTATCGTAATAGTAATTTTAGAAAGATTAGAACTAAATAGATTTCTTACCTTGTATTTGGTACAGAATGTATTAAAAAGATAAAAAGGTGATTTGATTTCCTTATTTGCATATAAACCAAGCTGAATTTCTCATTTGCTTAATCAGCTTAATCCTTTAAGATGGGATATTTTTGAGGAAAGCTTTTAAACAGGCAAAAATCAGTATTCGATTTTTTATACTAGATTCCAGTGATGAGCTAGATAGCCCGTACTTTTTGTCGGTGGAGGTATGAATTGACGGATGAGTAGCTCAAAAAAGACTTTAGTCGTGTATTTGTGGTATGATGTGCGATAGCCATGATGGAGAAAAAAGTTAACTTATTTGTAGTTGGCCAGTTTCTTTCAATCCGATCTCTTTTGTATTGCAGAGAAAGAGTTTGTGGTATTTGTCCCCAATTTGGCGTAATGGACGAAGTCCAAAACTCCGCCCATAACTTCACCATCAATTGGAAAAAAAAATCTAAATATAAGGACTCCTGATAAGTGAAACTCTCGTTGCAGCTTTAATGAAAAACGTACCTGCTTCAGGGCTGATGTGCATCAGCTTCATGGGTCATACCGATATATTCCATCAAACTCCCCAAGCAAACCTGCAATCTGTAGCTTAAGGTGCATTGTGTCATAGCACCTTACGTGGTTTACATTCACCTGCTATAATAACTCCAATTCAAAATTTTGGGTTGATTTTGTCAAGGTGTTTGATGTTATGAGAAAATGGCCACGTGTTGTATTTCAAATTACAAAATACGAATTATTCCAGAAGTAGATCGAATTTGCACATTTGATTAGGCACACATCTTTTTTTGTTTGAGGTAAGTTGGGGGACGAGGCTCTGGATCACGAAAATGCCCCTTAAAGAAAGAAACAGAAGATCGGATGACAAAAGAGAAACCGCAAGTTTGACAATTGACATTGTTCACTCATATTTTTAGTACATTAGAATGAATTAGAGCGAGTCACAGCATAATGAAGGGTTTTACGTAGATTTTGTTAAATGTTAAAAACTGAACAAATGGCAATATTGTTAAGTTATCATTAATGTTATCAGAGGACAAAATAACTTGGGTTTCAGGCCAAAGTGTGTTATTTACATCTTTTCTAAAACCTCCTTGGTCTGTTATCATTTTGACAAACACACAGTACAACATTGATCGTACCAAGTTTTTTCAGTTCATAAGTATAGTCTAGGTAGTCAACAACTATGAAATACTTTGTCCATAATTCTGACAGTATTGAAAGGTCAAAATAGAGACAGGGCCAGGAGCTATCTATATCTATAGACCTAAACATATCTCAATTCATCGTATTTGTTTGTTTTCTAGAGTTTTTATGATTTGCAATGTTCGAACATCATCTTTTGGGGTGCACCCAGCATTTCAAATTTTGTTCAATTTTATGCAGTTTCTATACACCATTTTTGAGCTGATAACAGAACATTTGCTTGCATCTAAAAAAAATTGTTTTTATACTGGCATGACCCGAACCAATTCTAGAACATTTACTGTACACAGGAATACCAACCCTATTTGAATTACATACTCTGCCCATTTTTTCACAAAATTTTTTTGAAGTAAATAATTATCAGCAAAGCTGTATTTGATTATGAGTCATACATGCACAATTTCAAGGTCAAGCCATTAACTGAGAAAATAATGCAGTTATCCATGCTGAGTATTCCTAACTTTATGGAAAAAGTCTGTCGAATGAAGGAAGATTTTGATTATTCACCTATTATGCACAGCAGCTGGTCGCCCAACTCAAAGGAAGTCAAGGACTTCACGTTTAGAGGTCCTATGGTGAGACAGCAAGAAAGACTTCCTGTCATGCAAAAGGACAGCTTGGGATGCCTGCAGAAATACACCAATTATGGCAATCTGGGATCTCCAATTCAACCAAGATGAAATTCTTTAGAGCCTGGGAGAGTATCCTGCTAATGGCTCTGAGACCTGGACCATGAGAAAAGAGCTACAGGATAGACTGGACATGGCACCTACACAAGCTTCTTATGCGAGTACAAAACATATCCTGGCGTGAGCACAAGGCCAAAGCACAGATATGATGGGATATCCTACCAATTTCATCTTCTGTTGCAAACGCCGTACCGACTTGCCGGTCACTGTCATCGTGCGATCGACCAAGTAGTCTCAGAAGCACCATGTTGGAAGTTTTACCATGCACACAAACAGGGGTCGTCGAACCTGTAAGACATTGATGTATGCTCGAGAACATACAGCGGATCCATCTTGACATCCCCAACTTATGGGCCAAAAAGGGACATTTGGCGCTACATGTGAACAGCATCTCGGCGCGGCCGTTTCGTAGATAGATAGATGGGAGAAAATAGTTGATTTGTAAACCAGGTGAATGCCCAGTTTGAGACATTAATTTCCAAGGTTACAAAAGTTGAATTTAGAAGAACTCAAAATCATGAATACAGACAAATGTTGGAAATGAGGTCATGTGGGAGGAACCAATAGAGAAACTGGCAGAACAATTAAGTGATCAGAATTCCATGCCAATAAAGTCAAATGTTTGTATTGCCTTATTTTACAATGTTTGGCATTTGGTTGCGTCATTAGTGGGCAAAACATAATAAGGATCTGCATGGTCTATGGGGGGGGGGGGGGTCACAAAAAATTTACCTCAAAAATTGTATAAGAGCAGTCCACAAAAAAAATTAAGATGGCCTTTTCTGTTTCAGTATGAGCAGAGCCTTAATGTGACACCACTTTCAAAAAATCGGGCATTGGAAATTTTTAGTCCCATGATGACCTTAAACCTTATCAGGGCTATTAAAAAGGGTAACTAAAGCTTGGAATCTAAACAAACCACACCTTTTGTTAATCATTATGATGATGGGAGACAAAGACATTGGTGTAAATTGAAAAACAATTGAGTTGATTCAAATTTACCCATTTATTTTACAAGGTTCCCCACAGTCTCTCAGAGGTTGACCAAAAAAATTCGATTCAGCATCCCTCAAAACTATAGAAAAACATTCTCAAAACAACTCTTCCCAATACTTGAGAAAGGGATAATCCCAAGTGCGACAGACCTAACTGCCAAATTGGATTGGAGTACAGTGGGGTCATCAAAGAAATTCTTAACAGCTGTGGAAAATGTAAAGCACTTGCATTGGTGATGCCGGGTTTTAATTCGTTTATTAATGAACCCAGGTAGTACGCGCTTCATATTGAAGTTATTTTAGGTTGAATCGCTCGCCGTCATAACGTGTTTTGCTACTTCGCGCGCGCCTGCCAACGTTTGCGTCTCGGTGCGTATGATCGTTGCGTCAACGGGTTGTGCGATTGTTGTCACTGGTGGTGACAGTCCTTCTTGTGGTATTTAAGCCGTAAAGATCGCGAAATGGGGGTAAAGAGGACCTTAAATGATAAAGCGTTAAGAATGAGAACAAGGTATGATTTTGGGAACGGCATCTTAGACGATTGAACCCGGTGACACCATTATTTTTGCGGGAAGAACTCGGCCTCCAGCTCGTTCTGTCCACTTAAATAATGGCTATCCTTGGGTTCAATTCGTCGGTTAAAGAGGAGTACCGGTTCCCAAAATCATACCTTTTATTCTCTACGTGCTCAAACACCTGAAACAAAACGTTGTAATTATGCATGTGTCTCTTTGATTATAACTCAAGCCTCCCAAGGCATGGAGGTGAACACCAGGAATTATAATACAACGTATATTACACGGTTTAAACATAGCATGGAATACAGTGCAAAGATACATAGCAGCTACTTGGGTATCTAATTCATAAATAAATATATGGGTCGATTGGGTCCTTCACAATCCATCCCTTTTGCAAAATATTTTGTTTCTTTCAGTGATAATAGCATAGGTATTGATGAAGAAGTTTCAAAATAAGTAGAAATGTAGTTTTAAGATGGCCCTTTCACCCAAGGACTATTGCATTATCAAAGCTCTCCACTGTTGATTTGTTATCAACCAACAGTTGATATGCAAATTAGTGCATCACGCCCCAGTGCACTCCCGGCATAGTGTTAATTAAAGTGCACTTAGGCGGTACACTTTAGTCGACACAATGTTTGCCACGTTTGAAACTGAGTATGTGCAAAGGCACAAACATGCCAAAACTATCATTTTGTTTTAGATTTACTAAAATATAAAGATTTCTGTCAAACTGAGAATATTTACTAATATAGTGAGAATAACTATGTTCCTCTCTAGTTTTCATAAGGATTTTCTTTGTTGAATCTGCATCTGATGCATCTACATATTTTTATCCCACTCGGGTGGCTAAAGTCGCACTCGCGGGATAAAAATATGCGGATGCTTGGATCCACTGTTGTTGATTTGTGATGAACCACTCTGTAACATGTTTGAATCCCTAAATACCAAAAAGGGAATCTCGGGGTCAGTGAATTTACTGAATTCTCAGCTATTGCTTTGCTTTATTTCGTTTGAAGATTTTTATGGATGAATAATAAAAAAGATCTGATATAAAATCCAACAAACCCATATCCAAAATCCAATAACAGCAATATCCAAAAGATGCAACATGCAATGAGCAAAATAGGGATACTGTAAGAATGGTGGTGTGGCTTACACAAAGGCATTGAATCATTATTTTGATCGGTTACTCAGACAGCCATATCATGTTGTGTACCGTAATAAACTAATCAGACAGAGCATAACATAGGTTGTAGTTTTAGAGATTTAGTTGTCACAAGGCATTTGCAAATTCAGTTAATCCCATACCTTGGTCTGCTATAACCCCCCTCCATTACAGTCATGTGCAATAATCTGGTATTGAAGATTAAGGAGTTTCATTGACAGGAAGTCTATTGGAGTTAACATTTAAATCACTACAAGCCGCATTGTACTAGGAATGAGTATGTCTGACCATGTCACATGATGTATTTGTTGCACTGCATGGATTGTTTGATTTTAGCTGGACAAAGGCAGTTCTTCCATGTCATATTTAAGCCATTTATGAAGGTTAAAAATTACCCTGTTAGAATGCGACTTCTCTTGTCTGTCCTCTATCACAAGGCTACATGTCAAAACTATGCGTGATTTAAACTAGAATTTTGCGGTTTTCGGCTTTCGCGCTCAATATATTCAAAGAATATAAGCTGTGGGCCGCTCCATGACCTTTGACATTAGCATATGACAATTGACCTCAGCAACATATGAGGAATCCCTTGGATGCACCTATGACACAAGTTTGGTTCCAATTGAACTTCAACTTTTCAATTGAGGTTAATTTTTAAAAAATATATCACAGTCCCTGGACTGCGAATGTCGTCTGCCGTCGCGGTTTGTGAATGGGGCCAAAGGTCACATGAGGTCACCAAGGTCACCAAGGTCACATGAGGTCACCAAGGTCACATGAGGTCACCAAGGTCACATGAGGTCACCGACATGTCACCCCACCCCGCCCCTCCTTTCCACCAAGTTACATCGTTGTAAATTCATACAGCATGCAATATATTACGGGTTAACATTTTGACCGCAGACACACACACAGATACACAGACATACGACCAGAGTAATCCCTATGTGCCTTCTGCATTTTTTGCAGACAACAACAAAAACTTAGTGAACATACATACACACAATACATCACACACATAACAGAATGCAAAGTGGTCATGCCAGTATAGCTGGCGGCCCACAAAATATTCCATCAGTTACAACTGTCAATTTATTAATTGAATGTTGGAGTGCAAAAAAGTGGTGGTATATCCAATGACAACCATTGAGGGCAGGGGCTTGGCATTCTACTACTTAAAAAGCTAACAATTTACATTATTTTGGACTTAAGTACACTTTCAGATATTCGAGTGACATCCAACTGATGTTTAGAATATAATAACTAGTTTTTTCAAAAACAGGGTCATGCACGTCAATATATTATAAAATCACCCCCCCCCCCCCCTACAATTCATTGTTTCACAAGACTATCAACGAAACATGCTGTTAAATATGACATAAACCATTCACAGGTTTACAACAGTACATTGTATAAAATACATCATATAGCACTTTTTGATAATATAATTTATGATATATACATTGAAGGGCTATATATATGTGATTATGATACAAATATTGTTTGTTTACTATAAGTTTCACTATAATAGTAACACCCACTGACAACAAGACGACATTCCAGAACAAAGCAGACTTGAACCCCCCCAGAGGCCTACCATCTCTTTTCTAGTATCATCTGATGGGATCATACATGTTAAAGCATGTTAAAACCTCTGAGCAAACCAATCAAAATAGGGACTCTTTTTATATCCATACTAACATCTAAAGCTATTCTATCCATGCCTGAGGTCGAGCTACCGATCAATTTTATTGGTCATTGCAAAGGCTTTTTGTATTAGCCAATCACAGAGAGGGTGTTAACGATTGCCACTGGTCCATGTTTGTCTGATTTCCATTATCTCTGACACAGGGCGTAACCAGGCCGGGGAGGGGGGGGGGGGGGGGGGGGGCGGGGGGGGGGGGGGGGGAGCGGGGGGAGGGGAGCGGCGAGGCGGAGGGGGAAGCTTCCCCATTGCTTTCCCCTTGTGGGGAATATTTACCCCTTAAACCCCTGATGGAATTAGTGTTTTTGCAACAATACCATTTACAGTGAAAACAACATAGGCCTATACTGTTACTAACAAACTTTTAATTATATGCTGGCCCCGAAAATATATACCCCCCACCCCCGAAAATAGTACCACTTTTCCCGCAAAAAAAGCTGATTATGCCAACTGCTCAGACAACCTGGGAAATGACCTAGAAACAACTTTGAATGATACCATTTTTAAAAACAGCAATGACCTCTCTCATTACTAGCTACTTTTATATCTTTTAAATTACATGAGGGGCATACAAAACTTTACTAGAATCGGAGACAAAATTCGGTAACCCACAGCGACTGGAAAATATTTATTTTAGATTCAAAATGTTTGCTCTCTCTTTTTATTAATTCAGAATCACAAAACCTTAAAAGCAGGATAATATGTGTTACATTAGGGGTAAGTGTGAGGTTTGAAAATTGTTAAATTAAACAAAATGCAAAATTGTAAAAAATATGTAACTAATTAATAGCACTAAAAAAATGTGGATCTATGGTAAAGGTGGGTTCATACTTCGACACACGTCTGCAAATGCTAACCTTTAAACACGCTTTTTACGCAATGCGTATGTTCATACATCTGGCATGCAAAACATGTTCAAAAGACTAAGCATCGGCCGACATCTGCCAATGAAGTATAAACCCACCAAAATCTGCATTCTCATGTTTCAGGATTGCAGGACCATTTAAAAACAAAAATATCAAACCTGTTATATATTATCTTAGTATAATTTATCATCATATTAAATTCACACAAAGTATTTCTCGAAAAATGTATGATTAGTATTTTAATATAGTTTACCTACATGATTATAGAAATTGCTTGTGAAAAGTGGGGGAGGGGGGGGGGGAAACTTGCTTTAGGCCACAATTCAGAAGGGACGGGGGTCCAAGTTTTATTGTTTAATTCCCCTGTGTTCAAACAGTAGGAGTGAAACATTTGCGGGGAACAAGGCTAATTTAATTTGCATATCCTCCTATACCGACTGTGTACCCAGATGTAAGACAGACAACCAAAACATTGGCTTTGCTACAACATCCTTCATGGCTGAAGCCAGATAATGAAAAACTCACAAATGCAGAAAATTAGATTTTTTATGACAGAAAGAAAAAGACTTAACGAAGGATCCGGAGAGAAAAAAAAATAAGGTTCTCGTAGATATGAGTCCCATATTACTTGAGTTATACTTAGTAGTATTTGTCCACCAAATCAAGAGAAAGCCTGATCATCAGTTCGGTAATCGTAGGTATCGTGTATGAACACTCACTGCCATATGTTTTCCCGGTCTTTGAAAGGTTCATATTGAATCGGTCTTGGTTCTATCACGGGAGTAAGAGATGTTTTGCAAGATCCCCATAATGATCTCGTTTTTGTGCCCATTTCAATCCGGGAACTGGTTTGCCATCCTCAAGTCAGCTAAAAACACTAGGTTAAGAGGTAATATTAATACTATATTGTGTATCGTCCGGGCAGGCAGGGGTGACAAGTAGGGCACAGTTCGATCGAAAATAAACACCTTTGTCGTAGATTTCCAACACCAGTGATTCGCTGTTTTTGTTCCTTTGATATTCTTCTACATTTTGGAAGATTAACTTCAGTGAAAAGGTACCTGATTGTAGTTTTAGGAACAGTCCGTCGTGCAAACGAAACAACATAATTTTTTTAAAACATGAACTCTGTACAAGTTCCCGGATTGAATGGGCACCAAAACGAGATGCATTATGGGGATCGTGCAAAATTGTCTATTATTCACCACTGTCCAAGCATTGTTACTAACAGCACCTTATGACAAATGACAGTAGCTTCTTTGCGATGTTGTGAAGAGGACCAATGGCAGTCAATAAAGTGGCAAGAATCGACTTGGAAAGATATGAAGTTGCCAATAAGGCAATCCACAGCTAACGGAAAGACATTTGGACTCGGTATTTTGACTTTCAAAACAGAACAAAGAGTTATTACTATGTAAATACACTCAATAATTTCTAGAATTCTACATAGTAAGTTTACTCAATTTCTATTTTTTTTTCAAAAAAGACTTTTTCGTTAATGAAAACGTGCCCATTAATGGCATGGTAACAGAAGACACTAGGGCATTCATGAACAAAAAGAGTTTGTTGAAAAAGGAGCTGATGAAATTATTCAAAAACGCATTATGTTTTATAAATCATCTAATGCAGCCTGAAATCCTTTCCAATGTTGACTAAAAACATATTGCCTTTCCTTCTGAGAGGTGAATGCCACCAAAATACCAGTTTTAGCACCCCTAAAAAAGAGAATTGGACTCGACCAGTGACCCCAGGGTCACACCCTGTCGACATGATAACTCTTCCCCAATTCCGTTTTGGCCCATAGCCAACACGGACGCACACATCTCATACTGCTGTGGGGCGGGCCTGAAGCGGGAAGTCACATTGGAAAGGAAATCCTGCTTCAGTTAGATGAGATTTATAAAACATAATGTGTTTTGAATAAATCATTACACAAACTGATTTCCTTTACACCATGTGACGAAAAATCATTACCCCAGGTGAAGATATTTTCAATCAACATCCAGATGACTAAAGCACGATGTATACTCCATGCGCGTCCGCGATATCGCGGGTGCCTGCGAGTGGGAACCTGACCCCGATTTTTTATTGCCTCGGCGAAAGAATTTCTATCGCGCGATGGATTTTGAGCCTTCGCGGGAGTTGAATTTTGTTCAACTCTCGGCGATATCGCCGCCGCGAAAATTCTCTGATTGGCTGTCCTAGGACAAGGTTCGGCGCGATACATCATGAAAACCAAGCTGAACCTGCTCTTAAAAATCTCCCTATCAGCCGATAATCAACAACAATAATCATCCAACGAATGAAGTATAAATTAAATGGCCATTATTAAAATGCTATGGATGTAGTGCGAAAAAAGTAGTATGATCCATATGAGATGATTATTTTTAAGGATATCGTAAAGAATGTTTTGGCGTTAGTCCGAAATATTTTGTTTAACCACCTCATTTATCTGAGCTCTGCATTCCTACATGTTGCTTTTATGGCCAACCCATGTGTACAATGTAGGCTATAGTATAGTATAGTATAGATTAGTTGTAATACAGGCCTCCAGACTGTCATACATCATCACATTTTAAACAAACATATTAATTATTGAGAACGAGACAATAGCAAAAAATTCATGCGGAACATAATTAGTGCTAGTTAATAACTTTTGATTTCCACTCCCACTTCCCTCTATTAAATAAATCAGAAAGGCGCAACAATTTACTCGCCCGTCTCTAAACAGGGACCATGGTGTACAATTCCATCCCAACTGCCAGCTGGACAGGTGATGACAAAAGCCGGTCGCGCCATAATTCTGATGTAAGAGGAAAAAGCGAACGTGGAAGTCAAAAGGGGAAGTGTTACGAATTCAAGCCATTTTGTAGGCCTATTCAAAACATTCCCTTAAGTTCATGCATGATAAACATATCGATGAGATCTATTTTTTCATTATGATTCATGTAGTCTTCTGAACAAATATTACCATAGTGTTTTGTTCTGAAAAAAGGTGGGATATAACTTGTTCTTAATGTTCATGGAAAAACATTGCTAATAATATTAAAATGGTATTATTCTCACATCCGTAAAACAAGGATAACAAAACCTTTCACTAGCATCTATGTTATATCTTCTACCCCTTTTAATTCAAGCTTACAGGGTCTGAACATCGAAGCTTGCATCAGGTATCTCCTTTTGACTATCATTGATACTAAACAATACTTTTCAGGGTTTCATCGCACTTTTAAATTCACGATAGGTTCGTAGTTTGTCCTGCGTGCATATATCGGCATACCAATCTGGTTGGGAAATATTCTTATTCTCTGTTTTATTCTTTCAATGAATAATACTACATTACCAACACCTTTGGTTAAACCATTGCATGTCCAAATCCCCATACGAGAATAATAGGGATTTAACATGTGTAGCCCAGGTAACGTTACCGATTTATTAAAGAACCAGCATCCGATAACTTTTCTGTGGCGTACCTGAAGTTGTCCATGCATAAAAGTCTGAGCCAGTATTTTAATTACAGCGAACCATCGGAAACGTAAACAATAGGATAACACCCACATCACCCAACACTGCATTATTGGTGTTCTCTGCGAAACACCAAGGACTGTTTACAGGCTTTAGTGAATTTTTCTATACATTCATAGCATTTGAAGCCTATGACCTCAGAGCCATAAAGTAATATTGGTAGAAAGAAATACGGCATCAAAAAATCTTAAAATTATTTCATAAGGCATACCGGGTTACATGGGCTCGTTTAAGAATATAAGTGCCTTAGTTGCTTGCTCTGCAAGTGTATTTCGCTTTGCCTTGCCCCAAAGTTACCAGTTGACAAAATAAGCCATAAAATATTATACGAAGGGGAGTAACTTCTAGTTGTGACCATCATAAAACCATTTGTAGTGCTAGCAAGAGGACCACTTACGACAACAATGACCTTAGTTTTACTGTGTTAACTCTCAGCCTGCCAATCATTGCAAAAACTCAAAAGCGTATAGAGATGTTTACGTAGGCCACCAATAGTATCTGCAATATACAATACATCCGCGTAAAAAAGAGACTTAATTTGGTAATATCGGGCAAAAGTTGTCAATCAGGAACCTCTTTTGAGCCAATGAGATCTGAGAGGGAGCGCTGATAAAAACAATTGCACAATTTCAAGTGGGGCTAGAAAAACCGTCTTAGCCCAATGGGCCATTCAAGAAACCAGAATAAAATTTACCCGATTAACGCACCGATTTGTATGTCTAGTATACTTCGTAGGAGGGCCGTACATTTTACCGGTTATACCACTAGTTAAGAGTTTTCGCAATCAATAGTTTATCCTTGGTACACTATAAAAGCCTTGGGCGGAAATGAAAATAAGCAATAGCACTTCCCCCTATTTTGACCTAATCTGCGTTGAAATTAATGTATTGAAGTGTTTTGATGAAAATATTATCAAAGTTATTGTTTCCCTTTCGGAATCCGCTTTGGTTTTCTGGAATTTTACCATGCTCATTACAAAAACATGTAAGTCTCGAGTTAAGGAATATATGCAAAAATTTCGTAGAGAACATTCAACAAAGTGATTGGTCTGTAATTGCTGGATTATTTAGATCACCTTTCTTATGAATTGGGACAATGACCCCATTTACCCACGCATTCGGGAAAAAAAAACGCAATGGTCAAAACAAATAATTAAAGATACATTCCAAAAATAGGAAGAAGTTGATCAATTGCATTTTGTAGAAACTCGCTGGAATTCCGTCCGACCTGGGATTTACCCATTTTATTGATCTGTGATAGCTGACTTGATCTCTTATTGGTAATCGGGTATATTTAAATTCTCATCATATACATGCCCACTGTGATCTTCCTCACGTGGCAGCTGATTAAGGTGATCAGTGTTGACCTAAATACTTTTGGAAGTGATCAAACCAGTCATCCATAGTGAAATACCAATGTTTACATCCCACGTTAGACTTCCTTTCAGAACCTGGTTTACAATCAGACAAATGTTCTTGAATCGTTTTCACTAGCCACAAGATCCATTTGGATCTTTCAGATATGATTTTTCTTATTCCTACATAGCTTTCTATATATTTCTACATTCACAAAATTATCCATGTCTCGGAACTATTATGTCTACGAAAAAGCCGTAATAAAGATATTTTTAACCGATCATTCTGTAACACTCAGCGTCAAACCAAGACGTTTTTGAAGAAATTTGTATTTAATTCACAACATATGACATCCAGCGGCATTGAAGGGCTGGTGTGACCAGTTCAATTGCATATTTATATCATGTTTACCATGCATTGCTCCTGTGAAAGTTTCTTTAAACGATCACTCGAATATTTTCACCAAAGGTACTTGAACCGCTGGTTGACCATTTGTGCCGTTGTAGGTATCCATTTTTACCTGTTTTAATTCACATTTGAGAAAATTCACTTATTAAACGATTACTTTTTAGAGGGACCATATAAGTGCATAGGACTAGATTCCGTTTTTAAGTCTACTGTGAAATTGACAACATCAAAAATATCAGTAGAAGATATCACATAGTCGCAACACTTGCCCCAGTAGGAACCAAAAATGAAGTATAGTGAACCCATTTTGTCATTTCCTGTTCACCGTTCTGAATGAATGCTGAACAACGTACAAAGAGAAAGTGTTGACCGACCCCATTGTATTAATGACTTATCTTTAAAACACGAAGCCTGGCAAACACATCCGATCATAGATGACGTAACTGTCTGCCAATATTTGGTCAGGTGTTATCATATAAATAAAATCATTTTCACAGCTTCAGTGGTATTTGCGGAGGTTGTAAATCCCACAAAATAATCAATTTAGCTTCTGGGGGGATGCCTGGAATCTCATATGAGGTCTGTCAAGGTGTTTTCAAGAGTGCTAATTGTGGTATGAAATTTATTTTATGACGTTATCAAACTGGCCATTGAACAGCGCCGTGATCACGTTACGTGGATATGTGCGCGTTTTAATTTAAAAAGACAATATTATTATTAGATTATTATTATGATAAAAGTCATGCAAAATCATTGAAGATGTGCGAAACTTAATGGAAAACAATACAAAATATTCCAGACTGTACCTTATTTGCCCCCAGAATTCAAAATGCATAGGCAATCCATACATATGACGGGATAAAAAGGCCTGGATAACAAATGTTTTAAGCTAACTTTGGACTATATCGTTAAATAATACGCTCGTCATTCTAGGTTTGCTAGATATCATTCGGGAAATCCAGAGCTATACCGTCAAAATACGGAATGGTATGTACATAATTCTCTAAATTTTTATGAAAAATCCACATGGCAACATTTGTTGTCAATAAAATAACTACAGCAAAAACTTCCGCGAGATTGAGGACATTGGCGTCGGAGGATACATGACTTTTATCGCGCGGGGTTATTGCGATGTAAATTTCATAGCAGCATCGCGCGATGAAACGATAGTGGAGTATACATAGGGCTCACTAGTCGGAGGTGGAGCAGGAATCTCAGAGAGGGCGATTGCGATAGGATGCAGTTAAAGGGCTGTGAATCAAAAAACGCCAGAGCACAAACACACATGGAATCTAGATTCCAAAAGTTAGGAAGCCAATAACTCACTTAGACAGTGGAGTACACTAGGGGTGCGTAATAGGACCTTAGACTTTAAAATTGTTGAAGTGACCTGGCCAAAGTTTTTTGCGAGGAGAGCCAGAGTCGCGAATCCCACAGAGAAAACCCCAGGCCTAAGGAATAGGCCGCGGGAGAGGAAGGGCTCCTGACAGGACTGGAGTGGACGTAGGCCCTGGACAAGGGCCCGAAGCACCCAGCGGCAAAGGCGGAGAATAAGGCTTCACAGCCTTGCGAACAAATGAGGATCAGGACGGGAAACAGAGAAGCGGCAAGGCCGACACGCGTAAAGACGCGGGGCAAAGAAGGGCCTAGCCCCAAAAAACAGACGGAGCGGGCCCATGAAAAATAGGGGGTCCGATCAGAACACCACCAGAAGAACCCAACGGGGAGGGGCCCGGGGGAGAAGATAAAGGTTGGGAGACTGAATGAAGGCAACAAGGCCCGCCCGTGGAGGGCTGGGAGGATAAGACCGACCCTGACCCGGAGGGAAGCCAGCAGCTACAAGGAGGAGGAATTCTCCGAGCTAATTCACCCGGGAAAGGGAACCCGAAAGAGTAATAAGGCGGAGGAGGGCTAGAGCAATGTCGCACCCAACGATTGGGGGCTTTGCCAAGAAAACTCGCCGATAGAACTCAGACCCCAAGAGGGATCTAGCTTCGGGCCAAAACGGACGCCTTGCAGGAGGTTCAATGCGACACGAACCACGTCACCGCAAAGGACGAACTCGAAAACCTAAGGGGACGTGAGTAGGTGAAGCTAGTCGACCGAAAAATCCAGGACAACGGATGATCGGAGACGGCCAACAACAAAAACTCAAAAATAACGCGAAAAGCCCAACCTCAGCCCGTCACAGCCAGGAGACGGAGGGACGATTCAGGCCCGACTCGGGGGTAGACAGAAACACCAAGGAAGAAACGGAGGCAGACCTCCGCCAATACCGGGAGACCGCGACCACCAGAAACAGGGGAACCGGAAGAGTGAGAGCAGTCAAAGGCTAGATTAATGATAAACTAAGCACTTCCCCAGATCGGCCAGAGTCAAATCCTGGCACGAAAGGTAGACAAAGTGGGCGAACCCCCGAGAAGTCTACCAGAGGGGGAGAACCCAGAGGTTAGCTTTCTGCAAAAGACAGAACACGGAGTCGAGCCCCAGAGGCGCACTCGAGACGAGAGCTCACGAAACTGCTCAGGTGAAGCACGAGCAGAAGCCAAACAGTGGTGAATGTCAGAAGAGAGCAGGTTGACAAAGTTCGTAGAAAGAAGGACAGGAATGAAACCAAAAGAACAATGAGGGAAATTAGGGATTCCCTATGAACGACCCCCCCCAAAAACGGGACGAGGAGGCAAAAAAGAAGCCACCTAGCCAAACACTGGCTACGGGGCAAAGGCAAAAGGATACCACCAAGCAAGGGGGCACGTGGACAGCACAGCGGCTTCAACACAAAATCTCCGAGGAGAAGAGAGAGTGAAGAGAGCCACGGGAGAGGTGCCAAACCCGAACGGGCGAGATACGGAATAAGGATCACCAACGGCTCGAGAAAAAAGAAGAAAAAAGGGAGTAAATCAACTCGTAACACCAAGCTCGAGACGTCAGGACATGAAAGAATGACTCGCAATGGGGGTTTACGCCCCACAGACATTCCCGCCCGGGAGTGAGGAGCTCCCAACCGAATAAAAAAGATCAAGTCACGACTCAAGTTGGAAGTGGGCAATCATGTCAAGGGCTCCCAGTCGTGAAGACAGGAGCCAGAGCAACCGAACGTGCCCCAAGGACCCCGAGTGTATAGGGGAAAAGCACAAGATCCAATCGCACGGAGGGAAGGAAAAGACCAAGACAACTGCAAGGAAATGAGAAAGCCGCCAATGAAGGCGAGTTCGGAGAACCACCAAACAAGGGATACCGTCGCGGGGATTCCTTAGGCAGCAAGTTGAGACAGAAGGCTGTGGCCGAGGGAAGAAAGAAAACCGGCAAGTGAGAGATCGAACAACGGAAGCTGAAAAAACGCTGGAGAGGAGAGGGGGGAACCCCCAAGACAGACCCCCGACGAATCGGGAGCACACCCTGGGCCTGAAGCCCGGGAGCCGCGCAGGAACCGACGAGCCCCAAAGCTAGGCCCGGACGAGCCCCCAACGCTAGGCCGGAACAAGGGCCGACGCTAAGCCCGTATATGACGAAGCCACCAAAGAGGGCATCGTCGGCCGACCCAAACACCCACCCGTGGTCAAGGTCCCCACGAGGGAGACAGCGGACCAGGGTAGCCAGCTGGGAGCCAAAGGACTGTGCGAGGAGAACTGTCAAAGCCAGCCCCTAACTCAAGAAACAAACGGGAGAAGGGATGATGAGAAGGGATCCACGGTCAAAGCACCGACCCAACAGTAGGCGGAGGCCAGGAGATAGGCGAAAGAACTCAAGGGTTAGGAGTAAGGCCTGAGAGCACAGGTAAAGGTTAGGCTACCGAAGCAAACCACCAGCGCGCAGGACGAAACAGAGCACAAGAGGGGCAAGGGCATCCAATGGGTGGGAGCAAGCCCCAAAGAGGGAACCCGAGCATCAGCATCAAGAATGAAAGACCAAAGCCCGAGGAACGCGCAGAGCAGGCTAGGCCACACGGGGGCACCAGCCGCATGTAGGCCGAGGTATCGCGCCCGCACGAGAGTAAGGACGGAGGGCAAGGGAGAGAACAAGCCAAGGCGCAAAGATCAGGTTCCCCATACGGGGTGTAAGGCAAAGAGAGAAGTACTAGAGCCCCTCCCCAGGCCTGGCCGCCGAGTGGAGCCCCGGGAGGGGCCACGCCAGAACAGCAGAGGCAAAGGCCTCATAAACCCCGAAGGGGGCAGGAATAACCAAGCAGCAGGAATTCAGCCATAGGCTTAGGCCAGGCCAGCCCGACCACGGGGCCCAGACAAGCTCGTGGAAAAAACCCAAGGCCAGTACCCCGAATGGAGAAGATGGGTCTAAGTAGAGAAGCAAAAGCTAGGACGGAAGAAAGCCCCAAGGCCAAGGCGAAGTCAAAGAACCGCCAAGGCTATGGCCACGACCTCCCCAAGGGGAAGTCAGGGCTAACGACCCAAAGACCCAGTATCAAGTTGCAAAGCTTGAAACTCAGGCCTAGAACCCCAAGGGGGAGGGAACAGAGAATTAGCCAGACGGCAA
This sequence comes from Ophioderma brevispina, assembly GCA_023653785.1. Classification (NCBI taxonomy): domain Eukaryota; kingdom Metazoa; phylum Echinodermata; class Ophiuroidea; order Amphilepidida; family Ophiodermatidae; genus Ophioderma; species Ophioderma brevispina. The sequence goes on from JAMKCH010012239.1 coordinate 20,901, forward strand.
CTGTCAATAGGGACCGACTCAGGAAGCGGCGCTAGGACCGCTGATCCCCAGGAGGGGAAGCAGCGGAAGCTGCATCATAGCCAGGACACGTTCCCCAAGGGAGACAGAGACCAGGCAGGTAGCGTAAGCCTACGCCAGAGCCCCCTAAAGAGCCAGGACAGCCACGGCCTAAATGACCCAGCGTCTAATTGGCTGAGACCAGAGTTCAAGTCCCCGATTGATTGACACACGGAACAGACCGGACTTAGCACCACGAAAGGAGGAGAAGGCTACCAGGGCAGAAAAACAGCAGCCGCCAACGGAGCAGCGGACGGAAGACCGAAGCGCCGGCGACCCAGAGCTGAAAAAAAAGCCCTATGGTCGAGGGTAGCAGAGAGGCCCAAGGCTACCCAAGCTCCAGAGGGAGCCGAGCAGCGAAAGCACCCAGCGGAGCCGGGGCGCAGAGTGCATAAAAGGCTAAGGTCTTGATCTCGACAAGCTGCAAGCCATAGAACGGCAGGATGCGCCCCAAGCCAGGCGATGGCGGGCAAGGCACCACCAAAGGCAGGGCCAGGAGCACCCAGGAAGGGGGACCATGCAGCAGAAGCTATAGAGCAACGCCTGAGAATAGACGCGGTAACCCGGGACTACACAAGCTGAGAGGGCTCCCACCACAAGGCAGGACATGCAGCCAAGGTGTTTGAAGCCGTTTCAAGTAGGCCGCCCGAGGGAGCCCCGCCAAAGATGAGGATTGAGTAGACCCAAAAGAACCAAGAGACCTACGAATCCCCGAGGGGATGACCGAGAGCCAAGGCGGCGCGGCATCCCAGCGAGGGAGGACAGGTAGCGGCGCTGAGAGTTGAAAGTAAACACCAGGGAGGTGGACAAACAACACCCGAGCAACAGCACCAGTAAGAGGAGACTAGATGCAAGTGGTTAAGCACGGAAAATCAACGCCAACAACGGCGGACAAACGGCGAACACGGAAATCAACGCCGACAACGGCGGATAAACGGCCCCACCCATGCAGAGCGCCCTACGGGAGAAGACGCGGCATAGAGGATTGAATGGTATCAATCAACCCAAGCCATTCACCGAGAGGTGAGACGCTATGAAAAGGGGAGATGCTACACGTCCGAAGGGGGGGGGAGGGCAGGCCCCCAAAGTCCCGAAGCCACGGAGGCTATACACCCGCGAAGAATTTTATAGCGTCATAGGCTAAGCACGGGCACGAGGCGCGCCCTTGACCTGTGACAGAGCATGCTGCAGCCGCACTGTAGGGCCCCCCGTGGAGGCAAGCCCCGAGGCTACCCCACTAGGGCGCCGAAATGGAAACACCCACGGGGGGATTTGGTCTGTACCGTTACAGCGGAAACCGTAGGGGAAATAGCGCTGGCCGAGCGCCACCGTAACAGCACACGGAACCCCGCAGTGAGCGGGGGCCAACACGGCGAAGCGCTGCGCGCCCCACCTAGCCCGTGAAGGCCTGTGAAGCATGCAGCACAAACCAGATTAACCCCGCGGGGCGGGGGGTAGAAGGCTACCAAGCGGGTTGGCCGTAACGGTGCCTTGAAACCGTTTGCAGGAACTAGCGATGGGCCGACACAGCACCATAACGCGGCACGTTACCCCGCGTGAGCGGGGGCCAACTTGGCGAAGCGCCGTGCGCCCCACCTAGGCCGCGAAGGCCTGGTGAAGCATGCCGCACGAGCCAAGATTGACACAACGTGGCTAGCAGGATAGCCATGGCGGGGAGCAGTGAGCATAAATCGACACCCGCAGCGCCCCGAAGTGGGGCGCCAAGGAAAACCACTCAGGGCTGGACGAATCAAGCCCGAGACCAGTACCACGGGACACGTGCGGTGCAGAGTCCGGACTCTAAACCACGGAGCGCCAGGTGGTGTCTTGGTACTACGATGGACCGGCCCGACAAAAAAACCCGGGCAACACCATAGCCAGCACACGCACAGGACGGTGCAGCGCCTAATCCCACAGGGAAAGGGCAGAGCAGACCATTCTAGCCTGCACCGAGAATGCAACGAGCTAAATCAGGAGAGCCAGCGCCGGCAGCGTTACTAGTCAGTCAAAGCCCCCCGAAGGAGGAGGCCGGACTAGCACGCTAGGAGCAACCGAGGCGCTATAAGGAATGGGCTGACAGCCGCCAAAATTCCCATAGGGAAAAAAGAGCTGAACAGACCGCGCTAGCCTGCACAGGAGACGAGAAGCACCTAGGGCTGACCAGGCGGAGCCAGCGGCGGAGCGAGGGGTAGACGGGGCGGAACTCACGAGGAGAAAACGCCCACACTAACACGCCATGAAGTAGCCGAGAGCGTACAACATCTTTAGGTGCTACCAAAGCAGCAGGGCCGCCTTGGAAGCCTCGACCGGAGCCCCGAACACCACCCCCCCCTTTCCCTTGCGAAACATAAACAGGGGAGGAAACTGTGTAAAATGGCGAAACATTGAAAACAGAATGGCCACCGCCAAAGGAAAAAGCACAAACGGAGCGACCCAGCGGAAAGCAAGACCGTTAATGAACGCACGGAAAAAAAAAGAGGGTCGTGGGGCGGTAAGAGGCAAGACGATGAAAGCCGGGTGAAGCGAGACAAAAAGGGGCGCGGTGCGGAACGAAAACCAAGCGATGAAAAAAACAAAAGGCGTGCCGCGGTAATACCCGGCCCGCCAACGCGGAGACAAAGATAACGTCGCGGTAACAAAGTCACACACGGTTAAAGAATTTCAAAGTCAGTTTTCCACATATTTTATAAAATACAGAAGAACGAATTAAAAAAATAATAGACACACTCACCCAATAGAAATGTTTTATTGATAGATGACCACTTTGTTTAACCCCAAAAAAAGAAACAGAAACAGGCTCACAACAATGAAAAGCCATCCAAAGCACGCAAACGTGCGGCAATGGCTGCCTGTTTTTACCTTTTTTAAAAAAAAAAAAAAAAAAAAAAAAAAAAAAGGTAAATTTTTTAATCAAAAAAGGATTCCAAAAAAAGCTCTCGACGGAGTAAAAAGTCGCTCCGTTTATTCCGTCCAAATAGAGCGTTATAAATCCAGTAGATCATCCAGTAATATATCCAGATGGTAGTATTGCTATAGTAGTAGGAGTATTCCGATCGAGATGACAAAAAACTAGTCCAGTATCAATATCTCAGATAATTGGCCTTAACACAAGCTTGCGATGTACCCGCGTCCGTTTTGTATGGCGGCCAAACGGAATTGAGGACGAGTCCATGGTCGACAGGGTGTGACTTGGGGGACTGGTCGAGTCCATTCTCTTTTTTGGGGTGCTTTAAAAGGTATATTTTGGGGCTTTAACTCGCAGAAGGAAAATGCATATGTTCAGTCAAACATTGGTGTAAGGAAATTCTAGTCAGGTAAATGATTTGAAGTAACTAGCATGCAATAAAAAAAAAATATTTATGGAGTGTACTTGACACTGAATAAAATCCGTTTTCTTTTTTCAGAGTCTATCAAATGGCCTTCTGTTACCGTGTGGATTGCCCAAAAGAGCCAATGTTTGGCCTAACTGTTGACATAACTGAGAACCTACAGTGTATACAGTATACATGATAGATAATTACACACTTTCTGATGTTTGTGCTAGACTTCAGGGGGCTATTTTTCTGGCTATTTACTTTTACGGAAAACTTATTCTTGGGTTTGTACAAAATAAAGCCAAAATGTTTCAAAAACTTAAAAAGCAATGACCTCTAAAACTGACGGTTTAATGCTAGAGTTTGTTTTGGAAAGAGTACACAAATTAAAAAATGAAAATTAGAACCCTACGCAAAATTGTTCATGTAAGGGTGGCATAGTATTTGGAGACTAATACGACAACACACCTTTGGAGCTAATTTATTATAAAATATGCTGGAGCAGAAGTTGAAATCTAGGGGGAATTGGTGGCAACATTGCACTTCTTCTGTTACCTAAATCAATCTGAGAGAATCAAGATTGGGTCACCTTTCAGATTATTCCATACAAAAGATTACTGTACTGACCAAGTTAGTATTAGTACCACTGTTTTGACATAAAATATGTATGAATTAGGATGAGGCCTATACTCGAGGTCATACGAGGTAAAATACCACAGGCTAATCCGTAAGCATTAAAATTCATAATTGATTACAAAAAATTTTTTAGACATGGAAGTTGCGTGGTTATATCAAAAAAATAGCAGCAAATAGTGCAATGCAAGGTTGAAACCCAAACTATTGAAAAGATTTTTAATTTGATCCAATTTCTGCTACCAGCAAACAGATTTGGAATTTATAATTTCCAACATCTAGTTAACGGGGTTCCAATATTTTCATAGAAATTCTCTGGAGAGGAACATTGAGTACAGTAATAAACAAAGACCTGATACTGCACCGGGTAGTTTTTTTTTGTTGAGAATGTAAAATTTTGAAAGGCCTATCTTTCGCAAAAGTCATAGTGTGCTATAAAAAGTATTACACCTGACCTCAAATATGTTGCCAGCAACAACAATCTCACTCGATTAATTTTGAAGGATGATTTCCTTGATTCTCCATAACCAGGAAAAATAAATGATGTAAGCTGTTAGACTTGGAATGACAATCAATTATTACATCAGACAATACTCTAAATGAAAACACCATATATTAATATGATAAATTCTGCTCGGGTGCCCACATGGGGGATTCCCACCACATACCAAGGTCCTGTAGCACTTTACAATTCCACATCCTATTCAAGGATCCTGGCTACTACAGTCTATTACCACATGGTAATTTTTAAAATTCTATATGGTCGGGTCTAGAAATGTTTGGGGTACCACCACTATATCTGGCATCTAATTTTAGGCTGCATTCTAGCCATTGCGGTTCTTTGGTGCGGCTTACATCCTAGATGCCAGTTTTTTAGAAACCCATGGAACAAATACTGACACTGTCTCAAATCTTTTATCCAATGATAAATAGTAACATAAAAATGTCTTGTACATGTTATGTGGAATGTCTGACCAACAAAAAAGAGGTATGAAACTTGGTCAAAGTCGTCTTTTCCTCTGGACCAAAGGCACTGCTACAAATTTCAAATGATACATGACCAATACAGAGTGACAATCAACAGGCCAGCGAAACTGAAGGCAGACACGTACAAAGCTCACAAACTCCTTTGCCTTCTTGGTCATGCTACTGGAGCACCACAACCGCTGTCCGGTCTCTCACTACCAACTGGCGACCAAACTAATTTGCATCATCGTGGTCGACTCAGTCCTGCTTGAAGAATTTCTGTATACCTGTTCTGTGGTGGTGTTCCTCTTGTAGTTGGCCAGCTTATGCCAGTATGTTCCAGGGTTCTGGTTCCTTCTCTGATCTCATTCCAATGGCTGAGACATCATAGTAATTCGTTACATTTTGTCCATGTTTAGCTGTTACTGTTATAAACGTATCAAGCCCCTGTAATCGTACTCTATCGCTTGTACCCCTGACCAAATTAGTTTTGTTACCTGAGAACAAAGAAAATGGAAGTAAAGATTTAAAACTTGGACAATGGGAAAACTCCTCGTAACAATCAGATCCCACCATGTAATACCTTCAATGCTCCCACAGCTTTAACAAGTGCAAACATTAAGGAATCATGAAATCTGAATCCACTTCGGGTGGCCAATAAATAGAGCCAGGTGGTCCAGTGGAAACCGCAGGATATGATGCTATAGACTCTTTTAAACTGGGCGTCAATGTGTTTGTGTCCCTGGGCAAGATACTTTAATCTCAATTGCCGCGCCGACCCAAGACGAAAAATATGTGGAGCTGTTAGTGGGGGAATATAAAAATCTAAGTGCTGATAGCACTGTGCGGGTGTAGGCATGTTTTGATTCAGCACACCTTGATCAAGCAAAATGATGTGACAATCTCTTAAAGTGGCTAATAATACTATTGGCAACCAGTGCTTTGAGCTGCTAATGGTGATTAAGCACTATATAAAACCTGATTATTATCATTTTATAACAAGATAATAAGAAGTATTATTCGGCCCAAAGTTTTGTTTTTGATAGGGAATTTTTTAATATGGTTATATACTACAATTAGGTTTTGTGTAAATTGACACAGACAGAAAAATTTGGTGTCTTAAGTAGTACCTTAAAGGAGAACATGTATCAAGAATAAACTGTAACAATAAAGCTAGAAATAATTATGAACCATAGGAGTGATTCATGGGAAAACAGACTTATACTATCCATAAAACGAATTAATTAAGCCTTGTCTGACCATGCGCTTTTGAAATTCGCGCTACTGTATATGGGAATGTATTGTGTGAGCGATATGGCATGCACAGAGCGTCATACATCTTCACACATGATGATTATAAGGTGTATTTCCTATACATGTATGACCTAACGTGCCGCGGTCTTATCGCATAACACGTATACACTAGCGCGATTTTTAATAGCACTTGGTCAGACTAGATGGTTTGTAACATTGTTAGGGTTAAATCCGTGTTTCTATGAAACCACTCGATATGGGTCAATTATTTTATAGGTTATTTGTTTAATATTATTTGTGTATGGGTCTCTTTTAACATGGTTAAATCCATTTTTTCACATTCGTGTACTCTAAACGATTTCAAAGGTAATGTAATGAGGATTTTAACAACTAAACTGATGCGTGTTAAGGAAAGCATGAATCCAAATCTAGCTGACTTTCTGAAAGAATCATCAATGCTGTTGAGCATGAAATGCATGCTTGCCATAAAAGAGATTTCACTAAAAGCACACATTTTCAGGCTATCACAGATACATGAATTCATGGCTTGACTACAGATAGAACATGTGGAATCAAAGTACATGTACATAAAGACATCAGGCAGCTATTTTGGTGCAAATTCAAGTAGCAGCTTAACGGTTTCAGATGATAATGAAGATGAAAAGGCATTATGAAACCGGCGGTCATTCGCGATGCCACTAGCAATCGCAGTCACCAAGGGAAGGCGGTTGTAGGGGGAGATGTTCTTAGGTGCGCGTGATGCAGCCACAGCTTCACGCGAGGAATGTGTGTTGTTAATCACATACAGGGGCGTAACGAATCGTTTTCATCGATTGCATGACAAACCGCCCATGTTACCGACATTAAACGACGAACGACACAAACATGTTTAGATGGGTGTGTCGGGAGTGGTGTCTTTGACTTCTTATATTTGGTGGGTTTTATGACAGTTCCCAAAAAGTGTGAATCCGCTAGAAAACGGCTGTGCCGTTTGCCTTTATTATACAAGAGCCACTATCTCGCAATTCCGAAATGAGACGTCATACTTAGTATGCCATGTAATAATAGTAGACTACGGGCTACCATACCCCCCCTGCCACCCACTCGGGGAATTTTTGGAGACAACCCAGTTTTTGTGAAGCTTATAACATAAGCAACTGAAATCAGGTTGCTGCCAAAATCCCCACCCTGGGTCAAACGGTGAGGGCCGCTTTTTCAAATGGCTGCCAAAATGCAACCACCCCCCTTCGGGAGAGATTACCAACATTGCCCTAGCAAACACAGAAAAATAAAGCACTCAAATTTTGTATCATAGATCGCTATGTCATCCTCTTTCCATTGATATCAAAATGGGTACCTCACATGTCCTAGCAGTACGTCCAATGAAGTCATAATGTATCGCATGTACAAAATTGTCAATTTCCATAGGACACACCTAGGGGGAAAATCAATTGTCGCCAAAAACTGTTAGGAAATCCAATTTCATTTTTTTTTTTTTTAGGTTTTTTGCTTCCTCCTACTTGATGGAAAATGACTAGTTCTATAAAATGGAGCATTGAGTGCTTAATTAATGTTTTTGAGTCGCTTGAAATTGCCAAAAACACAAATATCAATTTTCCACCCGATATCAGACATGTCTTTTCATACTTTCCTCAAATATGACGTCATAGTGTCATCATAAGGGGATGTCTGGCACTATTTTGATACAATGGAAAGAGAAACTCTAAGCTACCCTTGTGGTACTGATATTTACAGAATGCATGTTCAGTAACGAAAAATCACGGGGGGGCCGGGGTCGGGAGTTTGTTACAAAAAAATGCTCAGGTAGACGAGGGTTAAGTCAAACGTGACAAGTATCTCGATGCCTTCCTAAGCCATTGGAAGAAGATCGACTGATTAAGCCAGAGCACTCGTATGAGAGATTTGTTGAGGATGCACATTCAGAGAGCCAATTACCAAGCCTGATTTGGTACCAGGCAGTTGTGGCAGAGCCAGAAAGTCCTCCACCAGATGATGTCATGGTCTGCTGAAAAGGTAAATGATGGTTCACTAGGTACAAGTGGCCATCAGGAGATTTGATGCCACAAGAGGTGTCTGACATAATAGTATAATAGAATATCTGATCACAGAAGAAGACCGTTAAGACATGATCAAGAAGAGGAGGAAAGAGAAAGATCAATTTTCTGAATCACAGGAGCTCAAGGAAACAGCAGTGCTTAAAGATCGCCAATTGAACATAGCAATGATTATTAAAAGGTGCAAATTCATTCTTATCAGTATCAAACACTTAGTTGGTTCTCATCAGTATGTTGATTAGCAAAGGTGGGACAATGTCTGGCGCTTCACTGAATCTGCAAGGTCCTTGTTGTGCATTGTCTGCACAACATGGAGACCAAGAGATTGATCCAGTGTCCTGATTGCTTCCAGGTAGACTCACTTATGCAAGGACACCTTGATCGGCCGGTTTTGGATCTCAATCAGCTGATACACCGCCACTCAGGCCACGGAGAGCCAGAGACTCAGGCGAAAGACGCTCACCAGGCTCAATACAATAGATGACACTTGGTTGAAAAGATGTCTTTTCTTTCCCAAGCCCTCTCCCCAAACTCCTTACAGACTATTTGACAGGACGGCTTGCTAAGAAACTACCCCGGACCTAAGGTGTCAGCAGCCGGCTCTGTCCAACCACAGGGCGCTCCACACCCAGATACTTGGCAGCATGCTCAGCAGATACGATGCTGCAATGTATGTGTCCGAAGGAGAGGGCGAAGACCCCACCCCGCGACAAGCCGGCAGAGGCATCCAACGAGGGTCCAGCTTCTGGGCTGACCCCCCCCCCCCATACAGGGCAAGCATACTCCAGCACAGGGCAAGGGCCGCCGATCTCAGGGATGTGGGCATACAGGATAAGGGGGAAAAGCTCTTTGTGGGGGTTCAGGGCAGAGACACCCGAGCCTCTTGAGTTTAAACATGTTCGAGTACTTTGGAGCAGGGGGGTTATGTCCTTACTTCGAACTATGCCTGAATGTTGCGGCGGGGGTACAGGGCGGAGCCTCCGAAAGCTCTTGGGGTTTAGCATGTTGCAGTGCATCCGGAGAGCTCTCAGTTAACTCATTATCATGACGCGATGAACTCTACTGGCCCCTGGCGGGGGGGGTCCAGGGTTCGGAGCCACGTGGAAGCTCTTGAGTAAATAGCATGTTTGATGCCTTCGGAGAGATCTCAGTAATATCTCATTATCTTGAAGCAGATGAACTATACTGCCTCTGGCGGGTGGTCAAGGTGACGGTGTGCCCCGGAACTCTCATTTTATTATGTTTGAGGCCTTCGGCAGAGATCTCGGTTATTCATATCTTGAAGAGGATGTACTATTTTTCTTTTAGAAACATCATTTCAATGCCCCCTGAGGTTGTGTCGCTGGAATGTCCACTCCCCTTGCCCCTCCTTACCTACGCCACTGCTTCCGATGTGGGCCTTATAGAGTGCAGTCCAAGGTGACTCCTAAGTACCATGACATCACAGTGCTCCAGGGCGATGCTACAACAAGGTCCCAAAGGTGACACCTGCCGGGCCACGCAGACAGAAAGCATAAACTGTGCCCAGGATGGATTGCGTGCTGAGGTTCTCCTCACAATAAGGGGCGGGCCTATC
>JAMKCH010012240.1:0-73892 GCA_023653785.1 Ophioderma brevispina
ACAACGATGGCAAAACTCTGAAATCAATTCTCCCTACTATTCGCCTCTGCTATCTCATATGGAAGTCAACATACCAGAAGCCATGGACTTTCTCGCGTGATACTCAATGCAAGAAATTTTGACACAAAGATGACATTGCAAGGTCATCTCCATTGACTATCTCCTGAAGCGGCCGCATGGCAATGAACCACTCCAAAACACTCCGTAGTGTTAAAGGAGTTTGAGCTCATCACCCCCCGCTAGACCCTCAATAAAAATCTGGAGTTTAAAACTCTGAATGCGTCACACGATCAAAAACCGATTGAACATTCCAAGTTTTTAATCTCCTGAATTTTAGCCTCCATGTGGATACAACTTTGATGAGTGGCAATGGGATCAGAGAAAAAAAAAATTATCTCAGGTCTGCACCTTTCTAACATTCTCTGATTTGCTCCCTTACATGAAATATAACCGCTGAATAAACAATCAAAATAGACCTATGTCCGTTATGCACTCAAAGCTTTTTTGGCTAATTCCATCAATTACTCTATGTATACTACACAAAATAATCAAATCCGCAAGTAGTGCCCAGGACAATTAATGCCAAAAAAGACCCCTTTAAAATTGTCAGGAGCTCAGTAAAACCCTCCAGCAACTCCATAAATGGCTCCATTGCAATAAACTTTCTCTTCACATGGGTAAAACAGAAACTTCATTCTTTTTGGTAAAAAAAGCGAAAACTGGGCAAATGGCAGATTACCACTATTGAGTGTGAGGGGTCAGATATTCCATTGCTACTCCTCTGTCAATAACCCTGTATCTTGCCATTGACGGCAATATCTGAATGGGTGATGATATGGCTGGCCCTCATCAAAAAAGTTCAATTCTAGACTGAAATTTCTTTATAGACAAAGGCTAATTTCTCGATCCCGATACCAAGAAATCTTAAGTACCGCTCTCATTCTTTGCTTGTTTGATTATTCAATTTCTTCCTGGTATGGGGCATCATAAACAGTGAGTAGAAACTTGCAATTGCTCAACACAAAGTTTCAGGTTATCTCAACAAGCATGCTATATATCATATTTTCAGAAAATGATTTAAGAACTAAATTTTCTTGACATTCATAATATAGTCCAAGCAGCCAGATTAAACCAGTTCACGATATTTTTAATGAGGTTGGCCCAGATTATCTCAAGTAACTTCACCCGTTAATCACGTGTTATCAACAAAGTACCAGAACTAGTTTGCATAATTTCCGTCCACCTAAATGTACCACTATAATAACTTCAATAACTTCAGGTCATTTTATTACAATGCTATTCATATAATTGGGCTGAATTACCATGTGCAATCAAAACCATTCCAACAAGTCCAATTTTAAGAAGTCTGTAAAAAGCCATCTTTTAATCAATTAATTTGTTTAAATTTTTAATAAAATTTTTTTATTGTATTTTTTTTCCTTATATATGTGTTTTTTTCTGTAAACATCTTAAAAATAATATTATTCATTGTTTTCGAGAATGTTTTAATGTATTGTTTTTGAATATATGTCTTGTAGCAAGGACCCTTGGAAATAAGCCTTCGGGCCTTAAGGGTAATCCTGTGTAATCTACAATTTTTACGTCTGTATAGGACTGTCATATTATTGTCAGTTTGCCTTGTATGTGGGAGATACCGAAGAAATTCAAATCAAATCAATCAAATCATGGGATAATTTGAACCCGGACTGCAGTGCGACAACAATGCTGGTCAAAGTGCTTCCTTGAGAATATCATAGAATTCAAAAAAAAAAACAAAAAAAAAACAACCCTTAAAACCGATTTATTCTTCTTATATTTCAATTTGACTTCAGCTTTGGATGGACAAACGTAGCTCAGGACACCAGAATATGCTGTACGCCAACCCCCAGCAAAATTGTCAACCCCCCACACATGGGACATTATACCGGTGTTGTCGCCCTCATCAGTGCCTGCACTGCCGCAGATCTCTGTCCATGTGACCTGGAAGCAGATCGCGATAAGAAATTGGGGTGCCCTTTGAGGAATCCCAGCAGTAATTACAGCTTTGGGTGAAGACGAGGTTGTAATTGAGTCAATCCCATGCACCAATTTTGGGAAATTTCACCTCAATCGTCATGTTATTCACACAAAAATCCTATTCTTAACACAGTAACAATCCTGACTTCTGCACTCATTTTAAATCTACAAAGCGCTAATCTTATGAGGGGGGATTTTTAGCATGATCATGAAATGTCTTGTTGTTTCAACTTTTTATAACACTTTAGGAAAACTTTTATCCCTAAGTACTGACAGAAGTTTAGTAGCTTTACAGTATAGGAACATTGCAATGCATTTGGGGATTGATTCAAAACACCCTCTTGGGTGAAGAATAACACTTCTGTTACCTGCATCACAATGACTATAGTTAAAGGAATAATTTCTGCCATGTTGCTAGATATGCCGCTTCCCACCGCTTCCGGCCGCCAAAACTCTGCACCAAGCACCACAAGGGTGCACCGTAGACGTAGGTTAACCTCAACAAGCGCGTGTGCCATGGCCAGAAATATTGCTCCATTATTGGGGGAGTATAGATTCCAATGGCATACCCATATAGTAACATTTTATAAATCCCTCCCTGGTGAAGATCTAGGTAAAGGGATTAATGGAATAGGGCTATTACAAAGCAGTTTCTATTCTCTGAAGGTTTGCAGCTGCACAGTGGCCCATTAAACATGGCTTGAGTGATGATCATAATGCATAAAAAAATCAGTCTAACAAAAAATATTCAAATTTACAGCTCATGAGAGCCTCGGCAGTGTAGTGAATTAGGGTTTGAACTCACAATGGAAGCGTTCAAAACCCTCCTTTGCAGTCATGCTTTGTTACGACGTGGGAAAGGCCCTTAACCACCGCTTGCCTTTCTCTACCCAGATATAAAAAAGGGGCGTCATTTTGGTAGTTAAAAATTTCTTAAATGCTTATAAGACTTGTGATACAGTCAGTAGCCTGCTTCTGGTGTATTCCAAGGGCTGGCAATCTATTATTGGAGTGTGCTGGCACTACATGTGCTGCCACTACCATGTAGCACATATTAAATGTAATTGTTCCAATTTATGTATATATGTCCTGTTCTCTACCTAATATGAAAGCCTGGCACTTCTATACTCTTGCCACAAAGCATTGTGGGAAATAAACCTGCGGTTTTGATAGCAGAAGCGATAATTAATGCGCAAGGCCCTATTCACTACTCTGCTAATATTAAGGGTAAACCATTGAAATGGCAGTTTTTGTCTGTATCTTGGGGAAGAAAGGTATTTGGGAGCTGAAATGTCAGGACGACTTCTTCTGATATCAAAATTAATTCTACTTCTGGGCAGGGTTTAAAAAAATGTAAATTTCCCAGGAAGATAGTCGCACTTCTCAGATTTCCCACTATATCTTAAGTATAAATTTCTCTCCAAATGGCCAACTTTTCCTCCAAATGGCCAACTTTCCTGGGAAGAAGCTTCCCAAATTCCCCACTTTTTCGAGCCATGCATCGGGGGAATAGAGGATGGGGTCTCCAAAGGTGATCAGAACAAGCACCTATAAATCACCTGCTGCTCATTTGAATTTACTTTAAAATGTGTTTTAAAATGTTGATTGTTTGGAGAAAGGAAATCTGAAGTTATGTGTGTGCTAATTTAAAGAAAATGTTCAATCACAACTGTCAAACTAAGCTTGTTGTTTCATTTGTCAGGCAGCAAGTGGGGCTGCAGAGATGCCATTTGATTGGACATTACCTGATCTAGCTCATCCCGACCCAGTGATTTCTCAGAGGCCTTACAGTAACGCCAGCATCCACCTGGCTTTGAAGTCACTAGAGGCCCACTTTAACCACCAAAAAGTGCTACAACTGTGTGTGGACCACAAGAATTGGAGTGCAGCAGCCGAGATTTGTGAATTGGACGGAGACTACACTCAAGCTCTGGACTACAGGTTGCGAGGATTTTCATCGACCAGTGGTGACGAGAAGGAGACGTGTGCTGAGGAAGCAGTTGTGTTGATAAACAATATATCAAGTAGGATATAATTATGTGTATTTGCAAGAAATTTTCATTTGTATCTGGTAAAATATGGTGTAAAGATCAAAACAACTTCCAAGTAAATTTGTTTGGGGCTCCTAAAGAAAATTGGAACACATGCACACACCTCTAAACCGAGAGGTAGTTGTACTTATTCACCAATAAAATCATGCAGAAAATAAACATTTCTTTGGGAGATGATGAAGTGCAGTATGTAAAACACAAGTTTTGCAATCTGATGCAGTCTTTTAAAACAAACTTTTAAAACAAAAAAAATAAAGGAAGAAATGTTTTTAGGCATTTAATATCTATACATCTAAATAAACAATAAAATATTAAAAAAAAACTACCTTTATATGCTGACAGCAGCTTGATTTTTCCTAAGTGTGATATCAGCTCCTTACAAACATTGTGACAAAAATTACTGTGTATGAATATCCAAAGTGGTCTGACATGGCAAATTCTGTGTTGATTCTATGTAATATAGTTCTAGAGTAGATAAAAACAAATAATAAGGTTTTTAAGGGTGGGATGTTCAAACTGCAGCATAAAAATGTTGTCCCAAATTAGCAAGTTTTAAACACAACATTTTTCCCTTAATATCTAGATGAAATACTGCATTTTTGTTCTGTTTTTTTTAATCTCTCTCTCATGCCTATCCACATGTGTTGTAAGTTTCATTATAAAAGAAATCTTCTGGAAAGTTTTTTTTTCTTGGGAGAATGCCAGTAGGTCCCCCTGAGCACAAATGGAAGTTGACTATCCCGAGAGCACTTCAGTGTTTAAAAAATCATGTTCACAAAAGTATCTGATAGTACCAGAAATGGTATCTTGTTGCACCTAATTTTATTTAAAAGTGTTTTTTCATGATCCACAGCCTCATCCCTGACTTAAAAATAAGCATGATTTGCTAATCCAGAACATTGAACAAATCATAAAATCCATGTCAAAAATTGATATCTTTGTTACTAGCTTGGATGTGCTAACATAACCTGCAAGTGGTTGACCTGAAATTCAAACATTAGAAACAAAACAAAATCTGATACAGGGTTTTCTATGGGTGCGTATAAAAAGTCCTCTAAAGACGAGATGGGATATCAAATTAATCATAAATGAGGCTGTTAGGATCACCAAAATAATCTGGAATGCATTTAATTCAACCATGATTGCAAAGGATATTGTACTGAAATATGTTTTAATTTGTACCTGCATGCATTCAACTTTTAAAGTATAGGATTTGAAATAATGTTTATTTTACTTTTGTTGTTTTGACAGATTAACACAGGAGAGATTTGTTGACAGTGAAAATGATCTACAGAAGGCTGTCAGGTTAATTATTATACAGGTAAAAATGTGGGTGGGTTATTCTGTGATATGAATATGGGTGGGTTATTCTGTGATATGAATATGGTTATATGGTAATATGGCAAATATACTATTTGGTAAAATACCTGTACACTGGGTGGTATGAAATTTTGTAGGGATTGTTAGGGACCAGAACGCTCATTGGTTGGTGTTTTGGGACTAAGAGCGTGTTTCTACTGCCGACACGGCAAAACGCGGCTTTTGCTGACCCGCTATGGACCCGGCTTTTTCCGCTATCTCAGCTGATTCTATTGAAGGCACATACCGGTATGTGGCATGCTCGACTGCACTTACCGCTATCATGCTTTCGACAGACCCAGCCAGGGTCACAATATATCCCCCGTTCCAGAATTAAACTACCATGCATTTCTTTCTCTTGAGGTGTTTTACATGTAGGCCTATTCGCTCGTTACTTACCATGCATACAGTGTTGAGTTATTTTGTATTTCCTTTAATGGATGTTACTACCAGGACTAGGTGTAAAGTAAAGTACAAGAATTACTTAGTTTTCATCATAAATTTTATTGATGTTGATTCACTTCTGATATGAAAATAACTTGGGCCTAACTGCTGATGATTTGAACAACGCGCGTAGCGGAAGTCACATTACCAGCGCGGCCTTGGCATCATTTCCTGCCCAACTGACACGGCAAATGCCGCTATCGGCTGTTTCTACTGGTGAAATAGCGGTATACAACACGGCAAAAACCTTCTCAGAGCAGGTTTGATTTAGCGGTATCGCGTCTTTTTTTTTTTTTTTTTTTTTTTTTTTTTTTTTTTTTTTTTTTGTGTACAGATGACATCAGTTGAGTGGTAGCTCAGGACATCAACAAGGGGTGGCTGGTCCATACCCAAGATATTTTTATCTTTGGTATATTTTTACATAGAATGATTGCTATTACATGTACATGTATGCTTTTGTGAAATTTTCTGTGTACAAAAAAAATTTAAAAAAAAATTATTATACAGGTACGGGTTTGAAATAACTTTATTCAATGTCTATTCAGACAGTTTCAACAAAATAATTTTGGAAACAGGGACTATCAAATATTTGTTTAAGTGTGTCAGTGTTGAAAATGTTGAGCTGGAATTCTAGCCTAACATTTTGCAAAATCTAAATCTCATAAACTTGGTGACATAATCCTTGGGTTGGTTGATACAAAAGTGTGAAGACATTTGAGATCAAACGTAATGTAGCCTCAAATCAGGTCATTCTTTATGGTAAAATGTTAAGCTAGAATGTTAACCAGGGGGTAGGACATGCCAACCTAACAGCAACAGAACGATATCAACTTCCGGCGTAACCTGAGTGCTAGCCTTATTCAAAGACTTAACGGTAGGAGGGCGCTCTTACGCATATTGAGCATATCGAACGGTCACACACAGACTTGACTAAAGGCTAGGCCTGGTCACGAATATTTCAATCTAAATGACCGTTATTGGAAATTGCACTGTTTTGCCACAAGGTTAATCCACTAACCTTGATGGATTTTGACATCAATTATTTTTTCTTAAATTATTATCATATTACTAGATCTTTTGAATGAAGGTCTTGTCCTACCCCCCTCCCCCATGTTAACCAAGTATATGTTAGAATGGCAAATCGAATGGTAATAATCCATGGGCAGGGAGAGGAAAGAGTGTTATTTTATATTGAGGGTCATTTAGGGGTCAAACAAGTCCATTGTCAATCTAGTGAAGGTCCTGTTTTGCCCCACATATTGTTTGCTAATGTTATTCGTGATGGATGTCTATGTTTTCAGGTCTGTATGTCTGTGACTGTTCACTATAATCCACTGTACCTACAAAACTCAACTACCCATTAACTTTAGACATGGTTTTTTAAAAAGGTTGGTTACCATGTTGACTTCTGTTTCTGCTGGATTTGCAGCAAGATATCTGCTTGTTAATAAATATTAAGGAGCTCATTGCATATCAACAAATTTTTTTTTAGATAAGTTGAACTGTTTTTTGCAATTTTTGGTGCTTTAAAGTCATTTAAGAACCCATGAAAGAACCCATCCTTGCCCTTTTTTTTGGTGGGGGTGGGCATGTTTTAAAAGGGGAATTTTAAAAGTGAGACTTCAGAGACTTGTTTATCACTTGTTAAATTAGGTGTAACTTTCTGTATTTGTAGGTGCTGAATTTTTGGAACAAAAACAATTTTGCTCAGGAGAGACTAGAAGATCTATTCAGGCAACATTTACTGCTCATGGCCTATCCATTAAGTCTGTTGATATTCAGGTATGTATGACCAAAATGGTGGTAAAAAATGTTAAAAGCATTGTAGTTTGAGTAATCCTATGGGCAGCATTTTCTGTACAAGAAAAAAAAATAACTAAAGCTAGAATTTTTAATACCCAGAGCATATGTCTATAAACAATAAGTGCATGGGGCATACATCTGGACTTGTATTGGGGGGGGGGGGGGGGTAAAGATTTAAATACACCTTTGCATTAAAGAATATCAAAAACTATTCTGAAAAAAAAATTGATTTGCAGCATTATTTGAGTTATTTGAAGGGGGTTGAAGATTTAAATACACCTTTGCATTAAAGAATATCAAAAAATCATTCTGAAAATTGTTATTGCTGTGTTTTTTGAGTGTGTCCACAAACAAAACCAAAGAAACACTTGAAAGCAGCTTTCATGAGAACCTGCTTTTTGCACCTGCTTCCATGTGCCTCACACAATTCAGCAAAAGTATGTTGTTTCTATCCTAAGCATTCATCCTAGAAGCAGCATCTTGGAAATCTGTAAATAATGGCAAGTGTAAAGTTTGATGGCATAGATTTAATGGTGATTAAGACAATATCTAAAAGCTAGTACAGATCTCCCCTGACTGCATCATTTGTTAATTTTTCCCCTCACAGCAAACCCAACACGAGCCAGTCTACCTCATGCAAGGAAACAAGGTTAGTACCACAGGAAATATGTGACAAATTCAGCTCCAAGCTGTGCCTTGATGTCACCCAAGCTGTGATGCAACATATAACAGACGGCAAACCCCATGAAGAGTACATAGACATCCTCAAACAGTCAGCTGCCGACCCACAGGCAATAGCCGACATGGGGCTTGGGGACTCTCCTCCGGAAGGTGGTATCTTGCTTAAAAGCCAACCCGATAGTTCTGTACCAGAGGAGAAACTCTGGGAGGAGATCCTTCACAATCTGCGGAAAGACATTCATTCGCGGGCGTACATTAGTTTGTCTGCGAGCGAGGTTGCCAATCTGGTTGAAAGCGGAATTGAACATGATGAAATTAACGATAAACCTGTGTCCGAGAAGAGGAAAGACTGCATTGTGTTCACTTGCGGGCATTATTACGACCGGCAGACTTTTCAGAATACGACGGTCCCTCAGTGGCGCGGAATGATGGGCAAGTTGCCAGTGCCTTTACCAACGAGTGCCGAGGTGTTTTCTACCCAGTATAACAAAGGGGAGGGATTCCTACCCATGGCCTGTCCACGATGTGTTCACAGTGGATTGCATCAGGAGCAGGCGAAGCAGGAGGCTACTAAACAGAATTAAGTGCATTATAAGATTATTTCAATTATGGCAAATTCTTAGATGTGTTCACTCATACTTGACTGCAATCTTAAGAGAGTTTCCCCCAAGTTGTTAGACAATTTTTTATGAATATAATCCGTCAACAATATAAAGACATCATCAAACAGTCAGCTGAACTATGTTACTCAGACCAGCCACTTGGAAGGCCTTGTGTGAAAGGGCTTGTACTGGTGAAAACCACACATACTAGCAGATAGAACAGCCAAAATTTTGCCAAGTATTAACAAACTTACACTGATGCTCGTTTTACATTTGATGGTGCGCCTACAGTCGCATTTAAATAGCCACTGTATTGCCATATTAAAGGTTTGTGGCTGGAGCTTTTTTGACAAGAATGATTTCTATGGACACTTTTAACTCAAGTTGTTCAAACCTATTTTTTCTATTTCAAACAACCTTCAGTTCAACAAAGGTTGGTAGTGTATCAAGCTGAAGTGATATCTTGTGAACACTCTCACTGGAATACAAGTGCAATATCAGTAGTGTTTGAAGGCGATCACTGCAAATGCAGTCATGTCTGGGTGAACATCCCTTAACCCCAAGGCTACTACCTGTCAATTTGATTGGCTGGTTACATCATATAACCCTGTGAATAACCAATCAGAGACATGGAAGGAAAAGCTTCAAAGGTGCATACAGATATGAAGGGTCTATTTTGATTGGTTACTTAAAGGGGTATATCATGTTATATCATGCAATGAGCCAATCACAGATGTTGTAAAAAGGTGGTAGTGCTCAGGGGATTAAACTTACAGGGTGTCTCAAACAAAATTAATTTTTTTCACAGAAATTAAAAATATATATGCTCATGGGGTACTTGTTGGTAATCCTGTTGAGAACTCCATTACGAAATCAAACAAAAGAACTATCAAAGAGGTGTCAAAGAAAGTGGCATCAAATCACGTCCTGAAATGTATTAGAGGTAAAGATTGCTTAACTGATTGAGGTAACTTATACCACTTTATGACATTTCTTGGTTAGAATGATTGCATATCGGTGTCTGTTGTAGCTGCAATATATAAAGTTATTGATCATTACTCTTCCAAGTATTTCAGATTCCTTTTGGAACTGCAGTGCCTGGACAATTAGACAGCTGCATTAAACTTATTATTGTGTATAGACGGGAGAATCACTAAAGATTTCTGTTGCCACACTGTCTGGATGTGTGGATGGAAGTATGTAAGTTTTCCCATCAATCAAAAAGAAAATCTTCATGTCCGGCTCCTTTTTTTTCAGGAAACTACTCGGCCTCCCCAACGTGCATACCTCATTTTGTGGTATTTAATTATTCTAATGGCTAATAAACAACAAAAAATGGCCCATGCTATTATATCTCTGAATATACACGCCGAATACCCAAAAATTAGTTTGAGTTTGTTTTGTTCTGTGAACATTTTGATCAAGCATGAATTCATTGTGGTAAAAAATGCCAAAAAATATTTTTTTTCGATACACCCTGTATGTTCCACAGTGATAGTACACCATGTTGGCATTCAATATAGATGTGTAGTCATATATTAGCATCATATAAAACTATCAGTATAAGGTTAACAGTATACAAAGTGTGTCCAATATGGTCATGTGTGTAAGTTTACTATATAAACATGCCTTTCACAACTCATTTTATCCCCCGGCTTGGAAAGGCAGAAGGGTGATTTTGGGATCTCGTGCAGTCTGTTTTATGTTCCAGTTTGGTTAGGTTTTTGAACCCAGAACTTGGGGTTTCGGTGCAATAGGGGTTCCTTCATAATGTGGACAATGTCAAAGGTCACCTGAGCTCATGTTTCCATACTGCCGTTTGCCAGGGGTCACCCAATCTACTTGCTGTATTTTGGTATAGGAGACTGTCCACTTCCAATATCTATGAATTGTCATTTGCCTTTGCTTTGATATAGTCTTATTAATTCGATTCATACATTTTAGAATTTTTCTCACATCTTCCTCTAATTTGGCCATTTTCATTCATATATAAATATACATTGGATAGATATATGGTGTACATGTAAACACTTACCCCGCTCTGAAAAGTATTGTTGAACCAGCCTTTTCCTTGGACAACATAACAGAAATTAACATGTAAGCCCATGATATAACTAACAGTCCTCGGAGCGAGCGAATTCTGCTCATGAGCATACATAACCTCCTCTTCTGTCAATTCCAGTTTTGGCAACAATCACTCGCTGTGACTTGGAGTATATCGCAAGCTTCATACATATTACTCAATCCGTTGAGCATCCAGCACTTTATAATCACTAGCTGGTTCCCCAGCTTTCCACGGATTACTGGCTTTTTTTCAAGGTACTACTTTGAAAACCATTTTTCATCTATTAACCTGGCTTGTGAGGCCACGCATTATCCCGCGTAACCAATCAAATTCGACTTTTTGCTGGACCAAGCTACAACCCTACACACAGGGTTTTCGTGAGCATCGCCGACCTCCAAGAAAAATGGGTGAATATAGATTCTATGGATGCCTTGTTTAAAAACAAAGGGTCCAAAATTCAAAATATCAGTTTTTTAAAACAAGAAATTAAAAGTACCCTTTATGTTAATTTTTGCGCCAAGATATTAAAATAACGGTCTTTGACCCCTTAGTTCAAGATATTCTACCCCTGTAGATTCAAACTTCCCCCTCCATATTGTAATTTTTTTCCCTATGACACACCTTAACTACTCTTCATCCATGGTATATAAATTCTGTACAGTTATACTACGTCAAGTGGCCTTTTGGATGATTCTTAGTGACCCAAACCACTGACCTCCATCTACATGCATTTGAATTGCACTCATGCCAATCAAAATATGAAAAACCATATACTGAAATTATTTATAAAAAATTATCAGTTTTGAATGCTGAATGGCTATATTTCCCGAGAGCCTGTGAAGGTTGTAAATGTTTTTGTATAAACTATGGTAACTTTTAAAGCCATTTTGAATGTACACTGCGCCAAGTCACATCTGTTTGAATATCTCATTTTAATTTGTGAAACCAAATTACAAAAAAAAAAGAAAAGCAAGCGTCACAAAGTTGTGACAACTGATTTGGATAAGTTGTTCCGCGTTGAGCTCATCTGTGTACTTTCCTGAAATTTCCTTGCAGGAAAATGGATTTTCAAACAATCTATTTTCAACACATAATTTCTTGGAAGATGGCAATAGAGGGGCGAAATAATAACTTAAAAACACATTGGCTGTATTCTGAAAGGGAGTCTAACCTTTAGTCCTGGGTTTAAAATGGGTTAGTCCTACATGAATGGACGCTTTTTTTCCTTTCAAAATACTGAAAAAAAAACGGGTGAAGAAAAATTTCCTGCAAGATGGGGCCTTTCCGTCCCATCTATGAGGAATTTTTCTCAGCCTGTTTTTAGCAGCATTTTTTAGAGATGTTAAAGAAAAAGGTCCACTCATGTAGGACTAACCCTGGGTTAAACCTGGGTCTATAACGTTAGACTTCTTTTCAGAATACCAGCCATAATCTCTGTATTCTTATATAGCAAGGATATCGCAATGATTTTTACACAGGTAAGTAGTCTTACTTGTATCAGTTGTCAGAAGTGTATCGCCACTACTTAAAATTGTTCTAAAAATATAGCAATTTATTTTGTATCAAACAGCTGTGCATGAGAATACCTGGCAATTATGAACATATTGATGTGTGTTTGATAAACATTAACTGAAATAAATAACCTGCCTTATCCATGTACTTATCATCTACAATAAGAGAAACAGCATGCATTTATGGTACAGTAATGCTCTATATATCGTTCACATATGTTGCACCATTTATTATTTTCATCACATTTATGCTGTTTTCAACAAGCTAACTGTATTATCAAGCAGTTGAAATGAAAATGATTAGGACCACATAATATGCTTCAGATAAACTGGCCACCTGATATAACACTTGAAAATAGTTTACAGCAATACTTGATTTAAAGGTTAGATACCAGACTGACTTTTTCCTATGATTCGACTCATTTTTTTTTTTTTTTACAAAAATGACAATGGCGGTTGAAAGAAATTTAGCACTAATGTCAAAATTGGGTTATTTCATATGGAATCTGCACCACCTTTGTGGAGGTCAAGCCTTCTACAGGGTATATGTGTATGTGAAACAGGTGTGATCACAAAGAAACATTCCTCATCTATGGTGTCATTGCTAACAACAGATGTGGTCACTAAAAAACACCCCACCTGTTGTCTTTGCTAGCAACAGGTGTGATCACAAAGGAGCATTCTTCATATGTGGTGTCTATGCTAACAACAAATGTGGCGACCAAGAAACACCCCACCTGTTGTCTTTGCTAGCAACAGGTGTGATCACAAAGAAACATTCATCTGTGGTTTCTTTGCTAACAACAGATGTGGTCACAAAGAAACACTCCACCTGTTGTCTTTGCTAGCAACAGGTGCAATCACAAAGAAACATTCTTCATCTGAGATGTCTTGTTAACAACAGATGTGGTCACCAAGAAACACCCCACCTGTTGTCTTTATTAGCAACAGGTGTGATCACAAAGAAACATTCTTCATCTGTGGTGTCTTGCTAACAACAGATGTGGTCATAAAGAAACACTCCACCTGTTGTCTTTGCTAGCAACAGGTGTGATCACAAAGAAACATTCCTCATCTGTGGTGCTTTACTAGCAACATATGTGGTCACAAAGAAACATTTCTCATCTGTGGTGTCTATGCTAGAAACAGATGTGATCACAAAAAGGTGCAGTTGTTCGTAACCAAAGTTCTCTCGAATTATGATTTGCAGTTTCTAATGTCTTCATTTGTACTTTTAAGTAGCTTTCATCCAAAATTGATGAGAATAATTTCTCTTGTTTTTAATGCATTATAAAACAGAATTATGCATAATGCATGTATTTATTTTTCAGTATTACAAAAGCTATCTGTTTTAAAGATGGCATTATATTCAGTTGCTGCTTTATGCCAAAATTGACAGTTATCAGTCATACGTTGCTTCCTTGCCCTGTTTAAGTTTTGTTGGCCAAAACACAATCAATTAAATGTGGCTTTTTACTTAATTCTTTTACCTTCTGAAATAACACTCACCATTTGTATAGTAGTATAATGAGCATACTTAAAAAGATATGGTTAGTGTGTTACATGCATCAAGATATAAATGCATAGTTTTATAACATGTAACCCAGGTGATGACATACATTTTAATTGCTCTCACCTCACACAAGAGATTTTCTTCATGCCATAATCTTAACAAAAGTTGTAGGTAAACCTCCATTGGAATCCATTCCACCAAGTCCCCTCTGTTTATACTGTATTTGTATTGTTTTGTTATTAAGATGTAACCCAATCTATATTGTGATGAAGAAGTAAATGGCAATACCTAGTTGCCATGCTGATAAAATTCCCACCATCACTGCAGCAAGGAACAGCCTATTATATGGTTGCGCCTGCTCATATTGTTATGAATGTATTATCGTTCTTTGCCTGGACATGTCCATTGTTAATCATCCATTACAATTAATGAATCAAGATTAATGGCAGTTCTTTTCAGATAAAGGGAGTCACAATGATGTTCTGAGATTGAAAAACTTCTCCAAGTTGAGACTTTTCCACTCCACGCTTGTACGCATATAACCGTGAAGATTGCCGTCATT
The DNA here is from genome assembly GCA_023653785.1 of Ophioderma brevispina. NCBI lineage: Eukaryota > Metazoa > Echinodermata > Ophiuroidea > Amphilepidida > Ophiodermatidae > Ophioderma > Ophioderma brevispina. The sequence continues at coordinate 14,608 of JAMKCH010012240.1, forward strand.
CCATCATTGTATTTGATGATTGGAATGTCAGTGGATAAGTCCACACAAAGATTTGTTGATATTTACAACAAAAAAAACATAGCTATGATCTTTAGCTGAAAATATACCACGATGGTGGGGGTTTATATAACATTACCTATTTGTGAACATCAATTTTGGATCGTCACCTGCAGAGAGATGTCGATACCAGATGTTTGGTGACAGTACTTTAAACTTTAGACCATGTTGCATAGCATCTAATTACAGCATACTGCTCAATGGAGTGCAGTCAGGGATATCATGGTTCCACACCAGCACTTCAAACCACAACCTTGGATGCAGTTATGAAAGACTAGACATGTGGCTGACTAGATAGGTGGCTGGCTATGAATTCCCTTTTTTTAACTTCCTTGAGATTGAGCTTAACACAAACACACATAAAATTAAAACTCACAGTCTGGAATCAAAACTAATCCAGTGTGTTATATCAATGTCTTAACTTCATTGTAAAAAGACAAAATAGGTTGAGTTACCAGGGTACCACATCACCCCTGACTGCTTGTAAATCAGAGTCGGGTTAGTTCAAAGATACAACTGGTTATCATGGGTAACATCAGGAATACACAGTGGTACTTGCAGTATGGTGTAACTAGACCAAAATTAAATGGCTTTTCTCATCTGCCTTTGGCTGATAAGCTTGTAAAAGTCTCTGGGAAAAAGCCCAGATTTGTAACATACCAGCATTTCCTGTATCACAAAGTGTACTGACCTTCATTGTGCCTGAAAAGTGATCATTTGTTGGAAATCTTTTCCAACCTTTATCTCATGTTTGAATTATTCAATTCTAATTGACCAGTATTTGAGAATTGTATTTAACAGCATAAATTAGCAGTATTTTTTGTGTAATTTTATTTTGCTAACTAAAGATTACATATATTTGTATGCTTAAGCGAACTTTACCAGTGATAATATTGCAAGTTGTAGTTTGTATTTATGCAGCCATCAATAGTAATCTTTGATGTACCATCCTCAAGCATTCACACTGCTTAAAGGTGCATGTTCCAATCGTCTTTAGGACCCCCCTATTTACTTTGAAGTAGTATCAATTTTGATATCAGATGAAGGCCGTATTTTTCTCATTGTCGTCCTGAAATTTCAGCCCTCAAATACATTTCTTTCTCAAGATATAAACAAAAAACTGCCGTTTTAATGGTTAACCATCAATATTAGCACAGTATTGAATAGGGCTTTGCAATATGCATTATTGCTTCTACCATAAAAACTGCAAGTTTGTTTCCCACGGTACTTATAGGGTGTACGTGCAAGTGCCAGACTCTCATCAAGTAGAGAGCACAATAGACATAAATCGGAACAAGCACCTTTAACCTTTTGGCTTGGACCTAGAGGGTGTCAAAGATTCACCCTCGTTCAAAGAAACAATTTGTTAAGACTCAACCTTGATGTAATGCTTTTATATTTGTAGAGTAGCTGTTAAATAGGTCAAAAACAGACAATTGTCATTTAATCACCAGTTTCTATTAAAAAGAAAGAGAGACAAAAACCAAAAAGGAAAAGAAGAATGAAAGCTTGGTCCATTATCAACCACTCACACTTCAAATAGGCTAATAAGATTCAGATATATTCCCCATTTTATAATCCAGATTCATGTTGAGATGGTACATTGAAGGGCCACGTTAGCAATTCATTAGATTTTCTGGTTTTAAGTTTGAAGTATGACAACAAAAGTCACTATAGTAAAAACCTCCACGATTTGCCGACTTTAATTAAGAATAAAATGCTGGCATTTTTGCCTTATGACATTGGTAGTGGCCCAAGTAAATTTATTTTTGTACATCATTGGAGTATTGAATAGAGGTTTATGCTCTTCAATTGATAAAAAAAAGAAATCATGGGTCCAAAAAAAGAGAGAGTGGGGGAGCCCATAATCAATAAAAAGAAAATGTTACTTCAACTAATGGGGGTGTGGGCATTTTGATTTTTCCCCTAATTTTGTTGCCTCCACCTAGTTTTGGGCCCCCCCCCCCATAAAACTCAAAATTTGGGAAGTTTTGCCCCCCCCCCATTGCATTTCACTTTTTTCCCCTGAAGTTCACTTCCCCCCCAAAAAAAATCACTTTGCCCCCCCCCCCGCCCAAATGAAAGTCTTGTGGCCGCCACTTCTTCCAGACCTGACCTTAGGGAAAGTGATCATGTGCAGAATAATTTGGTTCTATAATATGGTATTGTTAGGCTAAAAATGAAGAAAGTTTGTTTCCAGTGGGCCATAATGCATTTTCTAAAAATGCTTTCATAGATATTTATGAGAAGTGCACAAAACGAAACATTCCAAACACCAAAATTCCCCTGAATGACAATTTGTCATCAGTCTTTACATGGGCATTTCGTGATCAACAATTTGTCCCCCTCAAGGACTTTTTTATATCATCTGAACTGTTAGCCTTAGTATCCATGTGTACCTAATGGGGCCTTTAATTCAAAATTTGGTTGTACTTCTAAGAAATTCGCATTTTGTATTTTCTTCCTTTTCAGTAAACGGACAGAAATTAACGCACATATGGCCTTTCCTATGCGGTGTGGAAAACAAACAATTTGCTCATAACGCAAACCAGCAAGATTGAAAATCACATCATTTTTTGTGAATAAACGATTCGCAGGATGTATACGACAGTTTCTTACTGGAATCAGAATGCTCCTTAAATATTTCATCCACGAACATCTAAATTTTCAGCTTGTTGGCCACAAAACGCTTCTAATTTTAGTTGCATTATTTAAGAAATTGAGCCCCCCCCAAAAAAAAATGCATTGTGCCTTTTGGTTTATGGGTCACCTACTGAGAACAAACTTTTTTTAAGCTTTAACATGAGGTGGTGCAAAATATATATTCCTTTATATAATTTTTTATAGTATGCCTTATTCATGTGTGAAATATCACAGAATCTATTTTTGTTTACTCCTGCCTTAATATGCATGAATTTGTATAGAATTATATTTGAAAGCACAGTGAGTGATTTGTATAATAATTAATTCAAAACCGTTATGTGCAAGTCTATAATAAAATATCCAGGATCAAACTATATACATATATTACATGAAACAACTGGCCTTTTTATTTTTTTATTCAAAGTCCAGCTAGAGCCAAATGTGTGTGATTTAACAGAACCGCCTCAAAAAAGTTTGGAAACTTTTTTGTGTTAGCTATTCGCATTTTATATTTGAGGTTGTTTTTCATAGTGTTGGATATCAAGTGAAAAGGTCATTCATTTTCCTCTTTATAATGACAACCTCATTGTAACAATCACTTAGGGCGCCGTTTCCATAGAATTAGCCCTCGGCCGAGAGGACTTCCTCACGACTTCGCTCGCCAATGTTCGCTCGGTATGGCAAGGGATGTTCCCTTCAATCAAATGTCTCGGTGTGTATTAAATTGAAGGGAGAGACATTCGCTCCGGCTGCTCGTCCATAAAAAAACCATGAGTTTAAACGGGCCAACATACCCTAGAACCAATTAGCAGTATCGATCGATCAATAAACAACTTGTCAACTCGGTGTGCGGTCAGACAGGGCGTGTATGCTCACAACTTGTATGAATGGGCAATGGACCAAAGCAGCAGTTTCCATTTTTTGTTTCTAATAGAATAATTTGGCTTCTTCTGCTTTTATACCAGTATGTTTTTTATTTGCGTGGCAATTTGCAGCGGTGGCGGCCAAAAATTCTAATTTTAGACGTCCGCCACTGGTTTAACCTGTAAAAGTGAATCCTTGAAAGAAAAATAAAATCGAATTTTTATATGTTGCCAGGAATATTTCTTTAGGCAAAACCGATGTAGCTAGAGAAATCAAATCACTGTAAGTTTTTTTTTAATTTTAATATATTAATATGTGCGCCAAAGAAACACCCTTGATCGACCCACCAACAACTAAACACCGCCCACATCGGTTTTTGCAGTCTATATTGCTTGTCGCTCTAAATGAATACATTTGGGTGCGAGTTCACAATGAAGAGGCTTGACCCCCATCGTGGGAAAATTTGGGTATTTCGAAAAACCATGATGTCGGCTGCTACTAAAAAATACCATTAGCTTACAATAATCAAGCGGTTGCTAGTACACCACTGGCGTTCCTAAAAGATTTCATTTTCTATCAAGCGAGAGTCGCATAAGGGTATGAAGTTAGGATTTAGATATCACTTAGATAACGCACATATCACACAAATCTTGAGATCATAGTCAGTTGTTTTTATCATATTTTATGCATTTCACAAACCGCATATCGCTACTTTAACATTCACAGTACAATCATATTGTCATAACTCAAATTGTCATCCACATTACATACTGTTGTATTTTAACTTTTGTAGGGTTTTTGGCGAAATTTGGCATAATTACTTAGTTCTCGTGTTTTCTACTATCCGACAATCCACAAAGTTTAAAAATGTGAGGTCACTTATACTTTATAATATTGGATTTTTTTTCTACAACTTAACATATCGGGTGTTTCACATAGTGTCGTCATTTTCCAAAATGCCATCATCTGTGTTTATATAGCGTTCTTTTTCCGGGGTTCTATTTTGCAAGCGCAAATAAAACGATTTCACCTAAGAGATCTATTTGATTGTACTGTATATCTATCGTTTCTAATAAACAGAGGTTTTCGCATAGTAGCTAATTCACATGGCATACATGTAATCTGCGTCGTTTTTGCAATATACGTTATTATAGGTTCACATACCTACTTTAAACTTTGTAAACTTAATTAAGGAAGTTAAACTTGCAGTTTTGACATTTCAGTTTATTTTTAAATGTTAATCTCCATATTGTTTTTTTCACAACATAAAGTACAACTGTTTCTTTTATTGTTTTCATGGCTTAGACATGGAATGTCTTGGTCGATTTTCAATGATGATTTTTTTCTCTGAAAAAAAGTATTTGTGGTAAAATACGACACCTCCTTTTTCTTCCCCAATGTACATGCTAATCAAAAGTCATATATAAGTTTTTAAATTGGTAGCAAACAAATACAAAACAGTGTTAGTAAAATAACTACAGTATTGTTTATTTCCCATGTAAGTAATCAAAACATCAGTGTATTACTTAACATTGTAGCAACAGCTACAATTTAAACCAAATTCAACCAACATAATGTCCCCCAAATTTCACCTCTTTTAGGGACGATCCAAGAACATTTTTAGCTATGTTTGGTCGTTTGCACTTATTTTGTTTTTGTTTGTTTTTCTTTGTCCTGATTCTCATTTTGAAATGCAACCAGTCTGATAAAAGTAATTTCCAGTCAATATCAGAGAAGATTAATGTCATGTGTAGGCCTATGAATATCCGCCTTGGAATAACGCCAACGGCAGTGCCCAGAAAAAACACATTTTTATTACGGAACTGTAATTCCGATTCTTATTATCATGATTATGCCTACACCCACATAATATAAATATCTCTCTAAATTTGTGCTTAGATTAAAATGGAGGACAAATCTGAATTGTGATTAATTTTTTAAGCTACTAGTAGATTGATATTTAAATGCATTTTGATTAGGACATAGTGAACATTTTGATGACTTCTAATTGGGGAAAGTGTTCAAAGTGCAAGCTTTCCATAGAAACCCAATGGCAGCATTTAAAAACATAACATGATAATGCCGTCGTATTGGCCTACAGAATTATCATAACGTATAGAGCACATCATTGCCATCACTCTGAATATAAGCTAATATACTCAAAAGAAACTTGATTTTTTTTTCCTTTTTTGCCTTTGTGCTCGCCTTTACTTTTTCGTTAAGCATTTTGTTATGATTCACTGGACGGTGTTTAATCATGTACGGCCTACCCTGACAAACCTAGTAATAACATAAACATGGTAATTGAACAAGTCAAGGGGTGGCTTGCGTGCGGTACTTGAGAAAGTGTCCCCGTCGTGTGAATTCGATAATCAATTTTGTCGCACAAAAGAAAACGGGGGTAGTTAATTGGTATTGGATAAACAAGTCTATGGAGGGTCGGAGAGAAGTTCGCTCACTTCTCAGTGAAAGAGCAGGTAGGAAAAATATCTTATCATAGAGATGTTCGCTCTAACTGCAAGGAGAAGTTCTCTCGCCCGAGCGAATATGCGTGAGCGAATGTCTCTCGGCTGAGAGCAATTCTATGGGAACGGGGCCTTATTCTATGGCTGAGCATCCCCCCCTTGGATTACAGGCAGGTCTCAAACAAAAGGTACCAAACTAATGCAACTGATGGAACTGATTGTTCTATTGAAGACAATAATGGCAAATTTTGTTGGAGACATCCTTGTCTTGCAAAGAGAGAGTTACTCAACCATGGATTACGCGGTTGTTAAAATGAGGTTTCCCTGTAAACTTAGGAGAATGAATGACTGTTTCACTGATACTATGAAAACAACCTTCAAATAAAATGATATAACTCAACAAAAAGTTTACAAACTTTTTTTGAGGAGTTTAGCAAGTCAATTACTCAGGTGGATTTGTGCATCAGTGCCTTCAAAGGAAGGTAACTGGGATTGGTGATTTAAAAAAACACAACCACTCAAAATCTCAGTGAGGTACATATTAAACAAGCACTCTCTCCCACTAATCTGAAAAAAATGAAATAGATCATTCTTAAGAAGAGAATGCCTATTTTACTGATGAATTCACAATGTAGGGTTAAAGCCCCTAATTCAATGTCTGTGCCTCTTGAGGCAACATTGTTCTCTACCAATACGGATGATGGGCTTGTCCTAAAGGGCCATTCTTCGGTCACATTTGTGACCAAAAACCGGTGATTTTTTACTTTCAACTCAATGCTATTTTGTCAACGTAACCAATCTGTTATTACTCTTTACATTATTAACAACCTTGAGTCTAAAGCCTACCCAAAAATAATATATCCACTTTCACTTGATTGGTTATTTTGTCATGGGGGGAAAATAAAGTTTGGTCACGTTTTTGACCATCAGAAGGTCACACACGTGACCAATCTACCAAAAGTGGAAACATTATTTTTGGTTAGGTTTGGACTGAAGGTTATTAATAATGTAAAAAGTAAGAACAGGTTGGGTATGTTGACAAAACAGCACTGGGCTGAAAGTAAAAAAATCATCGGTTTTTGGTCACAAACATAACTGAAGAATGGCCCTAAAGCCTATTGGATGGGCCAACCTTAACATCGACAAAAGATACATGCACAACTTTGTTAGATGTAAAGTGTCTTTTATCATCGGCACATGTAACATCCAGACACCATCAACAACAGCCAAGAAAACGTATTTCAAAAAATATATCCGCAACGGATTGTGTTGTGGTATCTCCCAATGCCGTTACACAAGCTTGTGAAGGCTCATAAGCCACAAGGGTGATAACATATTGCCGCAACTGAGATTTCATAACGCTTTGTGGTGTCGGCCAATCAGATTAATTTATGTGATGTTTCTCAAAAAATAGGCCCACAAAGTATTTGACAATGCTTTGGGAGCCTTAACAATACATTGCAGGCCTGCAAAATGCATTGTAGCAATATGTTATGACCCCTATGGCTTGTGGCCCTTCACAATGCGTTGTTAAGCTCCCAATGCTTTGGGGATTCTCGCAAAGTGTGGTTGGTCTATTTTTTAAATACGGCACCGAAATTCATCATTCTAATTGGCCGACACCTCAACACATTGCGAGATTCCAACAACGCGTTGTGACTTTCTCACACTGCGTTTCGGCAATATGTTATGCTACTTATGGCTTGCCATACTCATACATGAAGCACAACTGTATGGTATTGATGTCATCAGTGTACAAGAAGTGAAAAAGAACACCACATTATGCACAGTGAATCTCTACTACAGGAATCTACATGGCTATGCAGTTAATACAACCCCTGCCTACATAGAAGAATAAGAAAAATGCAGCTACTGGAGGTGTGGGGTTTCTTTTATTACCAAAGGCTCTCAAGTCATGTGCCAACCTTGTCACCTGTAATGAGAATATCCTGAATCTTAGGCTGATGGGTAATCCTGAACCAGTCATTTGCTGCTACAGCCCCCCCCCCCCCACCTTATAGATGAAATTTTCTCTTATTTTTACTGTGAACTATACCCACCACCACCAGTACAGTCCATCCCAATTTTGATGGTGTAAAGTGGAGGGACAAGAATCGCGATTGGCTCACCCATCTTTAAAGCAATAACAGCACATTTTTGAAGAGCTACATTTTGGAAATGCTACGTTTATGTCCGTCCATGATGAAATAGTGCCACCTCGAGAAAATAACCTCTAACTTGGCTTGCCAGAACAACTAATGGATGAGCGTAGACACGTACATGGCGCTATTTCCCGGCTATTTCACATTGGAAGGCCGTTTCCAGCAGCCGTTGTATTATTATCGGGGATCCCCGATAATAATTATTCTAGTACAAAATTCCTTCGTTTGTGACACAGACATTTTCGAGCTTAGCCATTCACAGGTATAGTTTACTAGCCAGTTACCAATGCAATCGTGTAAAAATCTCCAATTTTTTTAAAAATTGGGGGCGCTCTTCAAAAAAATGTGCTATTGCTTTAAGTAAAATTTTATGTATTTCATTTGAGTAAAAATTGCACAGCTATTAAGTAAATTTGACATTTCGAGGGTTGACAATCAGAAGGACTTGACTCAGCACTGAAAGAAATATTAAAGAATTTTTTTTTAATTCTGCTGTAATGCGGCTTTTGAGAAATGTGATGTGTAATATTTTCTACTAAGCAAATCTATTCATTATTCAAAATGTAAACATCTAATAAAGCTCATATATAGTAATGTAAGCAAACATTATAAACAAAGAACAATATAATTATGAACAGCAGAATTAAAGAAATTCTTTAATATTTCTTTCAGTGCTGAGGTACGTATTTCTGATTGTCAACCCTGGATTTGGTAAAAACTACACAGTTATTAAAGCAGACTGGCACATTTTCAGAAAATATCAAATTTCTTCAATATGCTTGCAAATGATAGTCTAGGCCATTGAAAGAATAAAGATATTTTTTACACAGAAAAATAACATAACCAAAACAGATAGGGACAATAAGAGGCTGAAGACATCCAGGTAATTTGTAGGTTAACTTTTAAGTTTGCTGTAACTTTAATCAACAAATGTGTCTATTACATGAATATCATAGACTCGTACTCTTTGATATTAAAACCACAAAGGTCACAGTCCGGTCAAACAAGGTCCATGTCGTGGGAATCAACTCCGACATGTGTTTGCTTGTGTTTAACGCTATTTCCGCGTTGTCTGCTGAATTAATGTCGCCGGCGACAATAATTATAAAATTGTTCGGTTTACCCGTAAGCGCGCTGATTTGGGCTTAATAATTTCAGGTGAGGGCTAATGTATATACAAGCTTTATAACCATGCCAAAATATCAATTTTGAAAAATCTAGAGTGGCGCACTATTTTCAAATGTGCCAGTCAGGGGAGGGCGGCCAAGAAATCCCAATTCAGACGTCGCCATTGGTTTAACACGTAAAAGCGAAATCTTCACGAAAAATTCTGAATTTTTTATATGTTGTCAAGGAATATTTTCTTATTCCAAAACCGTTGGAGTTGAAGAATCAACTCCACTGGAAGGGTTATTTCTGAATTTTTTTGTATGAATAACGAACGAGGACGAGGTCGTATGTGGGTCCATGGACCACACATGACGCGACACCACATCAAAACACCCAAATTGGTTTGTGGTTTGCACTTCGTATTGCTGGAATTTCTTTGACATTTTTGGTGAGTTGCTATAATGAATGAGGCTTGGCCGCCACCGCCTGGTGCCAGTGTCTCTAAGTAAATTTTGTGTGTATCTATAGACCGTATTCAAAGCCAGCCATTTTGGTGGACAAGATAGACTCATTCCAGTACTACAATACATTCACCTGTCAATGATCCCTGTGCAATCGCTAAACATGGATCGATTGACAGCTTAATGTATTGTAGTCCTGGAATGTATGCATCTTGTCCACCAACATGTCTGGTGGCTGACGTCATATTGAATACGGTCTATAGTCGTCGCAAGGGGGAAGGAAGTATAATTTTTAGAAACTTTTCTGTAAACGGTCGGCAACCCATAAGAGCTTACAATTCATTTTCTGAAATAGGCATCTATATACATGTGCATATTGCATGTAACACACATTCTATGTATTTCCTTTGCTCGTTGTCATGGTTCTGTATGGCGGGAATGCGGGCGTAGTCTTGGCGCAGAGAAAAGGAATTATGACAGAGATTATACCAAATACATAATGTTATTTACACTTTTCAAAGTGGAAAGGTGATCATGATGATTCTATTGTTCCACAGGAGTAAATCGTAGATGTATTCCATCAAATGACTTCAGAACTAGCCTTGACATCATTTGTGCTGGTCTGTTTGGATCTAAGGCGATGTTGAATCGATGAATTGTCATTGCTATGGTTACTTTGAGCTCATTCATTGCAAACTGCTTCCCTATACAATTCCTGAAAGAGATTGAATAAAATGAAAAGAAGAAGTATTAAGTGCTTTCTTTTGTTGTAAAACAGAAGACTATAAATGTTGTTTTAAACCAATTTAAACTGTGTAGAAATAAATTCAAATTAATTGTAAAATCATTTTAACTTTAGCTATTGCATGATTGCCATTGCAGGGAGATTCTCAAAAAATGGCAAGCAATATGAAGAGGATGTTTATATACATAAAAAACTAAGCGGTTTGCAAGAGTTTAATGTTATTTATTATCTCAATGGGCACTCCCATTTGGAGTGATGTGTAAGGCGTTAAAGACCACCTGTTTCCCGCATCATTGTCACTTAAGGACCCATATTTTGAAAAATTCACCCAACGAGCACATATTTTGTGAAAATTTTACCATTGTCCCCCAAAGACCCCTGTATGTTAGAGAGACACTGGCACAGTTGACAAATAGTGCGCCCTCAAGATTTTAAAAATCGAGATATTTTTGCATGGTTGTAAAGCTTTTATATACAAAAGCCATCACCCGACATGATTAAGACCAAATCAGCTTCCTAAAGGGTAAACAGAACGATTTTTAATTTAACGTCGCCGGCGACGTTAATTAAGCAGACGACGAAAGGTTTAACACAAGCACACGCACTCCGTCTGATACATGTTTCTCACGCTATTGCACACTGTTGACCGGTCTATAACCTTTGTTGGTTGGAATATCAGTTAAGACGAGTCAAAAAAGTCATGTAAGATACACATTGTTGATAACGTTATAGGAAAACTTAAAAGTGACCCTACAAATACCTGGATGTCTTTATCTCATATCAATGTCTATCTGTTTGCAGTATGTTATTTTTATCGTGTAAAATATATCTCTGCTCTTTCAATGGCCTAGGCCATCATTTTGAGAGAAATTGAAGAAATTTTATATTTGTGTGAAAATGTTGCCAGTCGACACCGCTTTAAGGGGAAATTTGAAAATTTCACCCAACGACCTCTATTTTTTAGAAAAATTTTGCAAAACTCTCAACCAAAGACCCATTTTTGTCCCCGCGAACGAGTTCGGGAGGGGACTATAAATGGGCTCCGTTTTCCGTGTGTCCGACCGTATGTATGTCCGTATGTAGATAAAAATGTTAACCTGGACATTGGGGGCATATCGTTTTTTCTGGATGAGATAGAGTAGGCCAAATGGGGTATCTTGTAGGAGGGAATACCCCTATCACCATGTAATCCATCCCCCAGGGTCCTCCCCTGGTCTGTCAGGGGGTAGGGTAAAAAGGTCAAGGGAAAAGGGTCAATATGCAAAGAAAATGTCAACATTGTGTCCAATTTACTGGAGTTCAGTAAGGGCTACGATGAGTAACTTGGTGGAAAGAAAGCAGGTTGATGGTTCTCAACTGTTAGATTGGGTGTAAAATATGCTAATTAGTATCAATTTCATTAATTATGAATTTTTCCGCAAGGCTTGGTACAAAGTGTTCGGAGTCGTTAAGGAGTGTAATGATTTAAATTGGTGGAAGAGAGCGGGCTGGGAGTTCTCGCCTGATTAGATTTGGGCCAATTTTATTTAGTTCTGGTTGTCGGTTCAGTCTTTTGGGTTGCAAGCCCGGTTACATTCTTGAAAAATGTGAAAATACGTTTAAACTCAATGTTTCGCGCTTTCCAGACCCGTATGGGTCCCAAATTAAAAGGTGACGTCAAATGATTTTTTCAAACATAGTGTTGCCACATTGAGTAAATATCATATTTTTACTAAATTTAGTGAATTTCAGGGAATTTTACCAAAAAGATAACCATTTTCTTTCAAGTTATTTTTGGCGAGCTAGTGATGGCCAAAAGTAAGGGTGGACTGGTGCAGTTTTAGATGCCTCTTAGTGATCGCGCTATTCGGCGGGGACATATTTTACACACATTGGTATATACGCAGTTCGCCTGTTTGGAAAATTTTCGTAGCCCTCTGTCACCGAATCCCCTGGGTTTGGAAGTGCAAGCTTTCACCATATCCATTTCATATGTGAGTGCCCTCAGCCTAGGTTCCTGCAAAGACAAGCTAGCAAGGGGTAATAAAGTGTCGTCTTACCGTTGGCCAGCAGAAAATGGGACATATGCGTGAGGGTGACGTCTCGGATGTTTCAGGTGAGAACGATTGGATCAAAAACCTAGGATTTTCAATATAAGGGGTGATGATGCAGCAGCATGAGAGGAGAATACATTACAAAGTACCTGGAAATCAAAATTTGAAAAAAAGAGAGAGGAACCAGAGAGAACACTTATCACAAAAATCATACAGGGAGTGTAGTATCACGACAAGTGACTTATAGACAATTAAATCATTTAGAAGAATCCATAGGGTGGCAGAACTGACAAGGAGGATGTGCGCAATCAGTATTTTGATTATCTTCAAGGCCATTTTAAAAGTGGGCAGGTCATGACCACAATCAATCACTTTTGGCCATTTTACCAGGCTTATCAATCAATCTGGTTTGGTGGTTTCTTGTATGGAGATGTCCATTTGTTTTTGTGAATATTTTTATTGGGAAAAGGGTGTCTGTAATTACAAAGTTCGATAGTCATAGTCAAAGCCTTTCTCCTTTGATGATAACAACAACCATGTTCCCATGATCCTTTCCTTATCTTTGTTGATGCACCTATATACTTATAAACCTAGAAGTACAAATAAAATAAACTCCCACACAAGTCTCACAAGGAGTGTGTGGTATGTCGGAACTTATACAAGCACATTTTGTGAGCAGTGCAAGAGAAGTGTTTTGTTCGTACCTCATGAGTTAGCATGTGATTTCGCTGCGCGAATTTCAGGATTTAGATGCGCCTAATCAGCGTTTGGTAGTAAGGCGAATAATGGATGCGCAGCGCATTGATAATTTACTTTGTACTTCTAGGTTTAAGAGTATACTTCGCATTCATATATTGGATTTCATCAGTGATTGATTGGCATCCAATGTTGGTGCGTAAATGTCTATTACGGTTTTAAGGTTTGATGATTTATGAAAGTAAAATTGGCAGTAATGGATTCTGACATTTAATTGGTCTCATTCCATGAGTGCAGTCTCAGCGAATGTGACATCATTAATGCCACTCCATCTTCTCTGCCGAAAAATATGACAGTCTCACAATTAAGTGCTCAATTTAGTTTTACACTCCAGTAAATTCGATATTCTGTCGCAAACATTTTAAAAAGTTAAAAAATATTGAACAGATCAGCCATCTTTCAGGAAATTTCATAGTCCCATGGGAGGTGCGCTGCATTCAACAAAATATACCATTTTTTTAATGAACCAGACAGTTTGGGATATGTCATGATGTCATAAAATGTTAGGATCTCGACATTTTTGCACAAAAAATGACAAGAATTTTGAAGGTGTCGATCCCAGTGTTACCAATTGCAGGTAATTACTTTATTACAACGATTCCAATAAAATGATTTTAAAAAACTCAATTCATAAAAAATTGAGGTCCCTGAAGAAAATGACTAATAGTGGCTAACGCCTATTTAAAAATATATTTTTACATTGGATTTTCAAAATTGACACTTTCAAAACAATGTTATCATTGATACTGATTGGCGTTAGGCGCAATGTAAAATTACTCTGCTTGTATTGCCGCAGATTGAAACCACAGGAAATTGCATTTTGCCCTGCACAACGTGACTTCACCTTATTGTCCAAGTTAAAGGAATTTTGTCAAACAATAGAACATCTGTGTGGAATATGTGCACCAGCAGGTGTATGCATTGTTTCTGCCATATTGTATAGGTCAAAACCAACTTCCTGATGTTTCACTCGGCGACCATTCAACTGTGCGGCAGCCCGCTATCCATGTGTAGAGATCAGTGACTAGGACCCGCAATTCATGTGTAGAGTTCAGTGGCAAGACCTTATTTGTGTAGGCCTCTAGATGGGGTGACGTGTGACGTCTGTCAGGCAACGAACAATAAAGCACTGCCCGGCCCGACAGTAGGCCTATGCACACGCACCTGCAAGGCTTGTGCTTTTAAAATTCGTGCTCAGGCTTTGAAGAGTGAAGTAGTTGTGCTCTATACCTCTAGATGTCCGCAGAAGTGCTAACGTATGTTTGTAAACATTGAAGATGTCTTAGTTTAGAGGTGTGACTTTTTACCTTTGCAACAGCGGGGGGGGAACCCATATGGCAAACTTGACGTCCTTTTAAAGTCTTCCAATTCCGGACTGGGGGTGGAAAAGTAAAGCTTCCTTGATGAAACATGGTGGGTAAATTCTTACGCGAGGTAAGCATCCCTGACATAAAACAAAGATACAACCCAGGTGGAAATAAAAAGTTGTTGAGATATGAATTGCAGGACAAAAATTAAATTGTGATGACACAATAGTTATTTGTCATTCTCGTGCCTTACAAATTACATGACAAACTAAATGACAAATAACGCATTCATAATTGTCATTTGGTTGTCATTTGATGGACAGGATAATAACAAACTATAAATTCAGAATCGTCATTTAATTTGTCATACAATATTTTTCCACATAAATCGTCGCTTCTACAAAAAAATGTTCTTTTCAGTTTTAGCAAGGCTTCGTTGTTGTTCTTGGCAATCCTTATGAACACATCCTGAGATGTGGTTAGAAGAACATTTTCTCGTGTGGCTGTAAAGGCCCTGATCTACGACCGCAGTACTGGCAAACAAAGCCTGATGTCTCTGAACAGCAGCTAGTTGATTATGTCGACTGGCTATCTCCTAGCTCTCTTTGCATGCATCAGATCCGTGGCTAAACAGGCGGGGGGGGTTACAGGTTGGCCCCCCCACCGACGACTTGGTAGGAAATTTTTGCAAAAATTAGTAACTTCAGCCGTTTTTTTTTTTTTGACCTATGATGGGAAAAATTGGCCTTTGACCCCCCTGAGCATGCAGAGAGGAAAATTCCCAAGACTGGGAATTTTATAACTGCAATCTCACTACTACTACTGAGTCATAACCAGTCCTTCGAGGAAAGGAGGAAAGTTGTTTCATAGGGACTGTCTGTAGGCTTATCATTAGTAGATAGCAATGTCTCTCTTACAAACATCTTTGAATCCTACGTAAGGGCGGCCTTCTTCTTCTATTGTTGTCGAGTTGATGTAATATCATCAACTGATCAAACCTAATCTGAATGTTAATAATGAAAAGTAAAATGACATTTGTTATTTAATTTATTTTGTCTAATAATTAGCTTAAATTTAAAGACTAAAAGAGACATTTATCAAAATCCATAAAATTTAAAAAATTAACTAATTTTTCACTGGTGCTCTTTAATTTCTTTAGCTTGTATTTAAGATGTTACAAGTTTCAATCCCAACTTACATCAATCCGAGCGTTATCTTTCCCAGCATTATTTCATGAATTTCTTCACGGCATTTTTGCTGATAATCGGGATGGCTAGCCAAGTTGTACAGACACCTGAATAACACTAGCAGTCGATAGTGTCCTTCAAAACATGACGAATCTACCTCTTCTTCATCTCCCAAATCAGGCATCTTCTCCATGTTCATCATAGCAATGAAACAGTTGATGTGTGGAATAGTCTATCTGTGACATATATGCGCAAAAAAAAGGTTATTGAAACCAGAAAACAAAAGTTCTAGACGTTATATGATCCTGAATACAAAGAGGTTTCATTTAATTGAAATTCGTTCAAGTTGCTCTACAGTCATTCTTATGAACAGTTGATGAACTTGGGTGATTCTTTAAGCTAACCCAACATTACACTTTGCTAAGTTTTAGGTTTAAGTCTTTATATCATATTTTTGCGCCGTCTGTAGGAGGGCACATGGAGTACTTGGTAGTTTGTAAACATAATGGCACTTGTATCCGCATATGTCGATCGTGTTCACGACACTTGAGTACAATGGTCTGGGGTTAGTGTTGCACGTGTTGCAAACCTCCGTGGACTTGGTGGACCTCATGTACCTTTGGCTCCATTCTAAAATGGCAATGGAGTCGGTGAGTGCTATATTTAATTACATACATGTATCTTTAATTTAACAATCTCCCTGAAATACTACGCAAGAGCATAATGAATACCTACTTTAGCTTCTATTTAAACTATCAAAGAATCCAAATATTTTCGTCTACATCCACCGATAGCCTTCTTTTCCAGTTTTGACTTTCTCGCTAATGCTTGTTCTCTTTCGATGGTTGTTTCAGTTTCGTGCACTATGCGGCATTGTTTTGAACAATCGACGCCCAAACGGAGAGAAAGAAAAGGTTGAAATCGTGTCGAAATGATACGGAAAGAAACGGGGCAAGTTGAACCAGAATATCACTATTTTCGTAGGACGCCGATGTACGTAGGTCCCTTGTTAACCAAAGAGATAAGAACAACTATAATAATCTACGGGTCGTTTGGACCCACCAAATACGATCACGTATATTGTGCGTACAAGCCGTCGTACCACTTTGGTGTCCATCCGTGTCGCTTTAGTCGTTAGATACAGTAATTAGATGGTTTAGGTAACTAAACGTCTGTAACATTTACGTACTCATTAGTTTGACAGTTGCTTTCGTAGCTGAATGAACATTTCAAGAGACTGTCCAGAGTCATTCGGCTTACCGGTTGAAATACGTCAATGAAGCGCCCGTTGCTTTTAGCTAAATTGTTCTGCAAATATAAAAATTATATTAAAATAGATCATAAATAACTCTCCAGTTACCAAAAGATACGAATAGGCCATATTAAAGATCATTTTCATGCGACGCACTGCAGCTGTGTCACATCGTGCCGCCATTATGTTTCTGCAAAGCTGGATTTTAATCCCCTCAGAAATCCTCCGTGTCTGAAAGGCTAGTTAGAGTAAACATGATTTCATTCACAAATTGATCCCTTTATTCGTAAAAATATCATATTATTATACGCTCATATTATAGAAGGTGTTTGCCTAATGGCGATCGCCATCGGGAAATCTCTAACTGTCGCGCTTTCGTCCTGAAAATAGAGTTCTGAAATCGTCAGGTCAAAATGATTTGAATGAACCCTGTAGGCTGCCCTTGCCTAATGATGGCTCTGAAAAGGACCACCGTTTTCGCTACCGTAACAGACCGTCCCATTATTTACAGATGAGCACAGCAGACTGGCCCCTGAAGTATTGAAAAACAAATAGATCTGAAAGATCCGTTAGAAAAACTTGCCTAAGCCTTCTCTGCAAAGTCTGAACAAATAGGGGCCTAGACTTTCCCTTGTCTATCCATTTAGGTTGCTCCTGCACATATGCGCAACTCAAAGGACATAAATTGCACCTTAATTACCTATGAATCAGTGATCATTTCAAACAGTATCATAAGCCTATTGTTGTTCATAGGAACGATAGGATGCCGCCCGTGGCGTACTGACCTAGTGAGCGGGGAAAGCAAAATCGTTCCGGTGGCCTGCACCTAGTGTTAAACGGGACCATTTTCGCGCCCGAAAAAAATTGACTTATTAATTAGCCCAAATTTAGGCCAACAATTTTCGTAATCCTTCAAAATGAAGGACAAATGTGAGTATTTTTCCACTTTATCCCAATAACCCAATATTTCGAGCCAGTGGCGCAACTACTCCTCTTTTCCCGGTTGGAACCTCACTCACGATGCCGCAGATTAATCCTGCCTTGCGCTGCAAAATCATTGCTGTTGTCTTTCCTAACTATGTAATTGTATTTTGTAGATGCAGATAAAGGCTTATTAAAATAGATTCACGCTGATGGGGCAGGCGGGAAAAAGTTTTGGACCTGTCGAATGCATGGAATAGGGCCGTGACTTGCGCCAGAGTTTAATCCGATTACAAATTGATTTTGTAGGGTGAAAAGAACGGCCAATTATACCAACTGCACAACATAAAGAAAAAACAGGCAGGCCACTAATCACCTGTTCAAATCTTGGATGGACATGTCCGACGCCATTCAATGGCATTCAATTCCACCTGCTGGCCACACAGCTTACACTAATATGGTATGCATTGCGTTTGTAGTTTTGTCTCGAGTTTTGCTTGGCACCATTGGTCATAGAACAGACATATTGCTTGACTTGGACTATGTATTATTCGAAATAAAACTCTGTCCCTGCCCCTCCATTTACCTTAATCCCCCTGTCAGAATGAAGGTTAGCCTACTATCAGCGCGAATCTACTATGGAAGGAATTTCCAATGAAAACACATTACTTTTTTGTCTGAATGGCAATGTTGCAAGAAACTTGCTTAAGCGTGTAGGTCTATGCGGTTTTAAACACATCACAAAAAGTGTAACTAGCGACACACTTTTTTTTAAACCCGGTGGATCTAATTTTCAACCTAAACGAGCAAAAGAAGCACATCAATGTTTTGCGCCTGTTGATACCTCATTTGCATAAATAGCTAAAGTATTCACATGACAAACATTTAAAGGGGCGTGTTCCGATCGTCTTTGGGACCCCCCCTGATTTACCCGGAAGTAGTATCGAATTTGATATCAGATGAAAGGCCGTATTTTTCTCATTGTCGTCCTGAAATTTGAGCCCTCGAATCCATTTCATTCCCAAGATATAAACAAAAAACCGCCGTTTTAGTGGTTAACCACTTTATTAGCACAGTATTGAATGGGGCTTTGCAACATGCATTATTGCGTCTACCATCAAAACCGCAAGTTTGTTTCCCACGGTACTTGATGGGGTGTATGTGCAAGTGCCAGGCTCTCATATCAAGTAGAGAACACAATACACATAAATCGGAACAACCACCTTTAAGTGAAATAAGATGCCCATTTCAAAGATGCGTTGCATAATTTGTTACTAAGTGTCTTGTATTTCATAATCTGGAAGAAGCAGAAAATGTCACATTGCATTGGCTTCATCGGCAGTTTTGCGGTCCAACTTTGGGAATATGCACAATTTTCATTGAAAAGTCGCCATGGCAACAATATTGGGTCAATTTATGCAATGAGGTATAAATTGTGCAGAACATAATTGGGCTTCTGTTTGTTCTTTCAGTTTAGAAAATTTATGCCCGGGTTTTATATTTGGTCTAAAAGGTAAGGTATTAGAATTTAACGACACCTCAACACAATTGTGTCATATCATCGTGGTTATTTATAATATCAAACATTTTACAAGAAACATAAAATACATTAAATTTTATTTTGTTAATCCTAATACATCATGACAGTTAATTTGGTCTATAACTTAAGGGTTTACTCTTTGTGGTGTGTAACCACAGGAAGTTGCATTTTGCCCTTCTTTATATGGATTCACTCTATTGTCAAATAGAATTTTGTATAACAATAGAGCATCTGTGTGGAATATGTGCACCAGCAGGTGTGTGCATTATTCCCCGGCATATTGAGAAGGGCAAAAAGCAACTTCCTGTTGTTTCAATCGGCGACTCAAACCCGCTGTCCATGTGTAGAGGTCAGTGAGATTGACTAGTTGGTGTGGTGATGGCGTTCACACAGCTTTTCCGCCACCGACAGCAGGAAAGGGCCAATTACGGAAGAGGTCTAGGTTTCAGATACTGATCAACACCCCAAATTTGGGGCCAACTAAGTAGGAGCATTTCCAATGATGCCCAGTATTCCAGGACGGCTTGGGATAGTCAGGGGTTTACTCCCTACCCTCTTGTTCGAAACTGATTAACATGTACAGGTATGAACCTCACTGCACATGGGACCAAAATTAAAGCTCTAACGTCCCTTCCGAAGGACGGGATATTCATTTGCCCAAGTCCTAAAGAACCACAGGGAGAGCAGTATTTCAGTTTTAATTCCAATTATTTATTTATTTACTGGGAAGATCATTATTCCAGTTCCAATAATTCTTACACAATTAATCCGGAATTAGGTACTAGGTTAAAGGTGCAACGAGAGATTTTGAGACACCCAAATATTGCGTCATAATAGAAATTCATATAGATTAGACGCCCAATAGATTTCTCCCCTTGTGTATTTGGAACTCATTGAAATGTCTTAAAAGAAGTAGAAAGAGGGAGAATTTTTGATTTGCTGATATTTCAATGGAAAACCTTAGGCCGGAATTTCGTATTGCTCATCTACGAAATTAGGAATTTATATTTTTTGTACCAAAGAACATTGCTACGCTTAAATTCCTTTATGATGGGGATATTTGTAGTGGCAAAGTTTTACATCAGGGCGGCCAAAATCAGTACTTTCTATTTTTTTAGGGACCACCTGATAGGTGAAATATCTCGTTGCACCTTAAATTCCAGCAAGTGATCCAACCGGGAATTGAACCGGGGCGTCCTGTACCAAAGGGAAATCCACACAGTGGGCCATGCTCTCCCGTAGGTAGAACCTGAGAGGCGCATCTGTTCACCAAAATAAATCAAATCTCACCAGAAACACCTTGGTTGAATCCCCAAATATCTTGACATAAGGTTTTAGAATCTCGTAGTGGAAAGCCGGCGTGAGGAGACGTCTATGTCGCATCCATTTCTGCCCACCAGATGTCAGCAGACCGTCTCCCAGCCAAGGTCTTAAGAAGTCGTAGACTATGTTATTCTTGGAATCTGTTGGTTGATAAATGCAGAGTTTATTCACAATAAATCTGAAACCAATATTACAATGTCTGGCATTCAACGGCCTGGCTTCTACCTCTCTTTTTCTCATTTCTTCCCCCTCTCCCCCCCTTCTCTCTCACCTCTCTTCCTCCCGTTGGTTGTATTCTTTGATTCAATCAAAACCTAAGAAAAGCCAAATCAAACGATCAATTGATCAATAATCAATCCATCATCCCAAACAGATCTCATTTGCCTAACTATGTACTTCTGTAGTGATTGCAATAGATATCGTCTCGTGGACAATGATTGCAAAAAGTTGGCGTCACAATTTACTACGTTCACGTAACTATGTTATCACCCTCCAAGATATGTTTCAATTTAGCCGTAGCATATAAAAATATGACAAAAGTCTGCTAAGTATAAAAAGTAAGCAAGACGAGATTTACTGAGCGTCCTCCCGATTGCCAGAAATGTCGAGGAAAAATTCACAAATTATATTTACAGGACATTGTACAATATACCCACCGAACCATGAGGTAAATTCATGTCTTATGAACAAAGATCCCCGACAGTCAGTCCTGAGGGGAGATTATAACTAAGTACTTTTTATATTGTGTACTGGGAAAATTGTTTCGGTTCTTGGTTGAGTTCCTCAAAAAAATCCAAAGTCAAGTTTAAACTGGAGTGTCGGAGGGTGGACATTTATTGAGGGAGAATAAAAGTTGTTGAAGAGTACCGTTTTTAAAGAATGGCTGGGGAGCCCCGCGAATTAGGGTGGTTATGATCAATGGTTTATGGATCTGCTCTGCTATACTCGGAAGCAGCTGCACAGAAGTAGAAAGTACACTTACTGCTGATATGGGGGTCCTACTTGCACCATATCTCAAGACCTGAGAGAATGAAGATGAGCGAAGTCAAGACACCGCTACTGCCTTCCAACTCAACACCAAAGAGCCTCATCGCCAGCTTCAAATCAACCTCAATGGAGGGCCTCTGCCTTACAATCCTACACAACCTACTTGGGAGTGATTCTTGACCGCAGCGTACTTACCGGCCAGCACCTTGAGTCCGTATGCGCCAAGGTATTTCGAGGAATAACCTCCTGTGGCCGATTGCTGGATCCTCATGGGGTGCCATGCAGCCCAACGACTCTACGCAACTCCGCCTTGGCTCTGGTGTATAGCATGCACACTATGTAGGCCCGCATGGTGCAACGCTCTCTCACAAAGAGCTGGACACATTACTCAACGAGACCTGCGAGCCATTACTGGCTGCCTTCCTCCTACTCCATCTGAGTTTCTACCGTTGCGTATCCATCCTTGCACCTGCAGTGCTTCGGAGAGACACCACACGCACAACTAGTGAATAATGCTCTGTTGGCACAAGCATACCTGCTGCATACCACTGTCAAAGAATCACACCGGCTCGGCAGACCGAGCTGTGCGCTCGTGCACCTTTCTGTCGACACGTTGCTAAATTCTCCAGCTCCCCATTCAACATCTTACAGACATGTAATACTGCCTGGCTAATACTTCAAGACCATAGTCCACTCACTATTACACCTATACAGAACTAACACCTGGCAGCAATCTTCCACCAAGGAATGGGTCACCTTAAACGGATCCGCACAGGAGTCTTCCGGCTTCCAGCAAGTGCATGTCAAAGGGACTGGCCGTAGTTAGCACCTTTTCTTGAATAGCTGAGTGATATGCTCTTTTCTCCAGACAATAGGAAGAGCCCCTGTATCCAGTTACTCAAGAAGATAATTGTACATTGGAGCAACTCCGTTGCGCCATCTTTAAAGCTTTTCCCAATCAAATTTATTTCACTTTTGTATGGCGCGGATGTAAAACTTTTTTCTTCTTAATACAAAGACGCTTCCACCTAGTTGAGAACCTGGGAGTCCAGCTCATATCCGCCCTTTAACGAGCTTATGGGGAACATTCCTTAGTAACAAGTCATTTTGTTTCCTGGTTGAAAATAAAAAAACTCCCTTGGCTAGTTTAGCTTCAAGTTCTTTAAAGTCGCCGTCGTTAACTTTGCCCACAACGGATAGGATATACTGGAAGTTTTTGTTGGAATTTGTTTTTACCCTTGTGCATATTAGCATCAATAATACAGTGGCCGCTGATTCGCATGAGGTAACCAAATGTGGATGAGACGTCAGTAGAAGGTCAAGTGTATTTTTAGTCCCTTTTTTAATCCCTCTAGTAGTGAAAGAAACTTCTGGCTGGGCATAATTGTTAAGGATCAAATCACGCAAGTGCTTCATGTATATACATGTGGAACTGTTATTTTTGTGAAAATTCATATACAATCTTGCAAACAGGGTTTTTCTAAATCAAATTGTATGAGATTCCAAAAATCATGGGTGTATTTTAAAATACATATCTCTACAAGGCTCCTGAAAGGTGAAACACAGAACCTATTTACATTTTCTTATTTAGTAATGAACCAATGAACGATTTAACATTTCACAAATCGGACCATTCTATAATCATGAACCTTGAACTTTCTTGAGTCCTATTGGTACTAAAACAATAGGTCGTAATATGCAAACTAATACCTTTTTAGAAACCTTGTAAGCAGCCGAACAGACTGGTATAAAATTTAAAACAATTCAAGCACTTTTATTGTTTACCTGTTACAAATTTTTGCCCCGTATTTAAACACCCAAGAACACCATTTTAAAAATTACACCCATAGAATTTTCTGATTCTCCATGAAATTCTGTATTGGAAAAACCTTGGTGTCAAAATTTATTTAAAAAAACTAAACCAAAACATTCAATACATTTCCCCATGTCTTAAGGCATCTTTCGGGTTCACTTTGGATTTCATCAGACCAATCAATCCCCTGAACATTGAAATCACCACCCATGATCATTAACGGTGTACTTGACGAATGTTGATTTTTGATATTTTTCATTCCAATATCGAGAGCTGTGTTCAGATTTAAAGCTTGGCGCCAAGTTATTCGCTGCAATATCCTTGGATAAATCAGATTCTTCAAAGCAGGGTAGTTGTTATTTACACCTATGAGAGCGCCACAACCATGTGGTTTTCTATCTTTTCTGAAGATGATGAGAAAAAACTCAGCTGACTTAATTATTGGACCCAACCACGATTCAGTACCGAGTGATAACGAAAAACTCACCTGACTTAATTGCTTGGAACCAACACCACGACTCAGTACGAGTGATAAGAAAAATCAGCTGACTTAATTGTTGGACGCCCAACCACGACTCAATCACCGATAAGGATATCGAGGTGTGCAATTTCATAGGAATACAAAAAAAAGTACAGTTTTTCCCTTTTATGCTGTTGTGACAGTTTACTGACATGCACTCTTTGCTTTCGTCAAAATTTATCGGTTTCTGTTCTTAACATTTGAGTTCTGCTGCAGGACTGAATAAAACGATTTTTGGGGAAGGTGGCACCCTAACGATAGGGGGATTACTATTCTACCAATCTTTCCGTACCCGCAGGCATCCATCAGCAGACGTTTTGAGCGTTAACTTTGGTACAGTCCGAGAACGTACATGTTTGTGGCTAGACGTTCTTTGAAAAACGCACATGGTGATTTTCCACGTGGATTTCACTTATAGATGTTAAACTTTCAAAAGAAGACTACAAATTGGGAAATTTTCCCAGGGGTTGTGTACAGTGTCAATGGCATTGCAGAAGCACAAAACGAGGTTCAACTCATATTGCGAATAGTCCCCAGCGTGTGTTATGAATGATTAGGTTTTCACGTTCATATCCTTCCTTGCGGCTACCCCACGTGCAAGGGGATATGTCAAGGGACCTTTGATTTCGTCATATAAAAGGGTCCTTTGAGTAGCGTTGGTGCACATAGCGGAATTAGGCAAATGATTTATGCAGATGACACAAAAATGTATTTAGTACTACAGCCATCCTAGACATCTGAAGATATGAGATCTTGGGCCATCACAATAGGTTTATGCTGAACATGATTCGAAAGGAGAGATTTTGCAGAATCGCCACTGCAACAGGGTGTTGGTGTTACACTGGATAGGACCCATTCAAATGAAAGACACATAGGAAATTCCACACTCTGCGTCTTTTGGAATCTACAGGATTGGCTGGAGCCGTATGTATTTAAATCAACCCACCACAGAACGCTTGCCTTCATGCTTTTTTGTGTCCACTGTATTTCATTTTTTTTATTTATCACACTTCATCACCGGCAATAAGAATGCATAAACATATACATTTAATGAAAAAAAAATATTTGCATAAACGACCAAACACAAGAAGCAAGGTAACATACCAGAAAAAGAAATGGCCATCCCAGCTTTCAAATATAGACACGCACGTACTTCCGAAATTAAATAACTGCCACTCGAGCATCTACATTAGGAGCTCCAAGAGCAAACATTACACGACAAAATGTTGGAAAGACATGAGATTTTAAAACAACATCAATGACCCCGGACCTGAAGGAGGAAAAGGAATCTGCTGACCTGGTGTACAAATGCCACTGATTCCAAAGGTGTACAAACGCGATTAAAATAAAGTACGGTATGCGCTTCATTTTACATTGCTGAATTTTGAGTCTAATCCAGTCGGAAGAGAATCTAGTAGAGGGATTACGCATTCCTTTGGTCTGAAGCAAATATTAACATCATAGTACCCCTCCGTACATCTATAAAAAACAACAAACATACATCACATTCGTCTCTCTGAGAGTTAGGGAAATAAGTCTCTCCTTATAATCTGATCAGGATAGTGTCGTATGATTTGGTAGCTCGTCTTTGGACCTCCTTCATCCTGACTGTTGTGTTTTGGATATACAGCTCAAGACAGTTATACAGGGTAGTACAAAAACTTACCTGATTTGGCCGCCATTTGGAATTTTTAATAAAATTAAAAAACCGTTTTAAAAAAAAAAAAAAAATTTCATTATCTTTAATTGATGCAAAGAAATAATTCCAATCGGATGAATTATAGGCCGCGCATACAATATTTTGAATCAAGGAGTCAATTTGACCCTATCCACGGATTCCCCATTTGAAATGCAACGGCGACGCAACTAGCAATGACTCCCAAAATGATGAGAAGGGTATGTCTATGCTTACGTCAAATAAAGTGGTATCTTAAGGTGTAAAAGCCGTGATATGGTAAGTTTTCTGAACACTTTTTCAACGAGTGGCATATTTTTGGGTCTAAAATATTGACAATACTTAAACCTCAAAGGTTGTCACCGATGTCCTGTTTCCTTCATATGGAGACATATGGTATGAATTCATTGAAAAACTTCCTCCCGAAACTGATAAATGTATCACTTATTTATATTTCAAATGCTTTTAGGAGTGATTAGGACGTAAGAGGGCATCGATGTAACTGTACTAAATTTTGTGGGTCAACATAGCTTATAATTTTCTGCGTCAATAATAGCCTGATTTTCTTCTGGACACTGATTTGCTACGCTGAAACGCCATTCATTTTCAATTGAATCCGTGGACAGGCGCCACAGACTACCTGATTAACGACTGGTAGCTCGTCATATCTAACCGATGTGAAAGATCTTTGCATCAAATTAAACATAAGGACTAAGCTTTCAATTATCCACATATGTTAGATATATATTATGTAAAAATTCAAAATGGCGGACACAATCAGGTTCCATTTTTTTTATCACCTGTACCGTATGACGATCACTCCTGATCAGGGAATTATTGGAGTTTTGGTAACTTTAATTGTGCTTGAACCCAAGTACACATGAGTATGCCCATCTTACAATGTCTTACGATTGCATTTTTGACAATTTTGATAGAACAATTTAATTCAGAATTGTATCATTCATATTGTAATCATAGAGCATGGGATTCCTCAATCGTTCAAGGAATGACCTTGCATTTGAACGGGGAAAGTTTGGCTCCCGGTATTGCTCCAATTGAACCAAAGCGCCATGTTCTGATTGAAGCTTCTCGCAATCTGAGGGTTTTTTTTTTACACTGATAAACCTTTTGCATCATCGCAATAAAGCAATCTGGAATGTTGGGCAACGCTGGGCAGGTCATTTACCGATATATAAGTATATACAAAACAAAAAGTAGGGGTCCAAGGATAGAACCCTGCGGAACCCCAGAAACCACTGGAAGCCAATCAGAACACCCATCCACGACAACACGTTGACGATAATTTGTACGATAAGCTTCAAACCATTTAAGGAGACTGGAATGAAAACCAAAATAACGGAGTTTGTATAAAAGTAATTTATGTGAAACGTTATCGAAAGCTTTGGAAAAATCAAGATAAACAATATCATAACTTTATGAAAAACTCAAGCAACTGGGGCAACAGTGGAACGCCCTCAATAAAGCCATGTTGAAGATGGTAAAGCCTCTCTTTTTTATGGGGAAAACCAAGTTGACAATTGCTCTCGCCATGATTTTCCCACAAATATAAAGTAGGGATACTGGCCTTAATAACTAATTACTGTTGTTTATCGGACTTTTTGTAAACAGGAATAACATTGGCTTCAAGCCATTCCTTAGGTAATTACCTTCACAGAGAGACATGTTAAAAATATGGCATAAGGGAAATGCAATTGAAAAGCACATTTCTTCAAATTTTTCAAGTTATCAAGTACATTGCCTGATTAAATACAGAAAAGAAATATTTGTTAAAGAGAGTAGCCTTCTCTTTAGCAGAGGAAGCAGTTCCACCATTGGCATCATTAATGACCTGGGGCAATGATTTGATCTTGTTTTAGATCGGAAAAAAGACCAAAAAAATTGTGTTTTTTTAGGAGTATAGGCGGGCACGTTGAGCCAAAGACGCTAATCAAAAGATCTCCATTAAGCACGCCGGTTTCATTTTGAAAAAGGTTAAACTATGGAAATATAAATCTTCTTAAATATTGCAATTTTTTTACGTCTGTGGACAAATCAATTAATCCTTCTTACCCGCGTTGGCAAGTATTGCTCTTATATAGTCTGGACTAACGACAAATATGAACACCAAGAATGGTCCAATCCAAAGCCGTCCGATATTTTGTATCTGTGAGCCGACCGACAAAACCTTTTCGACGCGTCCCTGTCCATCAGGTGGAAGCTGCATGTTCAAAACGAGATATAACGAGGGACATAAAATGAAACTTTAATAAACAGTTAATATTTTGATCTATTGAACTCACCATAATAATCCACCATAGTTGGCTCATTTGAAGCAATTCATCCTTGACCCCTGTATTACGAAATTACCCCCTCCTGGATTCGGCCTACACTTTCACGAGGGCACCCCGCTAAATTTGTTCAATAACCTTCATAGAAGACAATCCACTCAGAAATGATGCTCTGCTTTCCACGGTCACGGAATTGCTCCAAATGAACCAACTAACCACCCCGTCTAATCCATACATGGAATAACCTTTCTAAAAACAAAGTAGAATCATAGTAGGCCTATTTTTAAAAAATGGAATTTCGCGGTTCTCTACTTGCGCGCTCGCTATTTTCAGATAATATAGTGCGTAGACCGCATTTTTGTTAGCTAAACAGAACAAATATGCAACACATCCAACGACTTATGTAATGCGTGTCCACTACTACCCACATACCAAGTTTCATGGTTCACGGTCACCCTGGGGGTAAATGCTCCGATGTTGTTGAAAGTGGTGTCCAATTCCTATTGTCATACTGAAACAGAAAATGCATTTTAACTGGTTTGGTGATATCACCATTGCAACATCCAGGGAAAGTTTTCGTGACCCCCATAGACCATGTAGACCCTTGCTACATTTTGCTATGTAATTGACCAACCAAATGTCACACACTGTAAAATAATACATTTTTGGATCCTATGAGACAATACAAACAACTTGTCAACAGTTTCAACAAAATCTGAGTATTTGGTAAATTTTACCCCAGGATGACCTTGAACCATTATGGGGCTATAGCGCTTTAACTAAAGATCGGAACCCATATACTTTTTGTAATCCTTACATTAAAGCACAATTTGACTCGATTTCAAATTTTCCCCTGTAGTAATACCCCCCCCCCCCTTGAAGAAGGGGGCAGCAGTCTGGAAATTTGAACCCCATATTTTCTGACAATCTGGTCCCTATTGAATGAAAAACAGTAAGACAATCAATATTAGCACAAAAATCATACCGGAATAGAGCAGGAGCAGAATATCATAGGGGCCTTATTTAACTTTAAGGAGTTCGTTTACCCCTCCCCCACTACAGAAAAGGTTTGGCACCTTTGGTAGTTAGTATGGACCATCTATATCTGGTCGTAAAGGGTACAAACTATACATTTTTGGAATCCCATAGACGGACAATATGGCATACATTTCAATATGATTGGAACATTTTAAAAGTTTGACCCCTGTGTAACCTTAAATTGGCACCTATTGAAAAAGTGACACAATTTGAGAGTACTAACTACCTAGTATTGATATAGAGGGTCCATACTAAATACCAAATATAAGGTGTCAAACCTTTTCTGTAGTGGGGGTGAAACTATGACGTTTGACTTGGTCTACTGACTGGCATCTGCTGCTCGACTGTTTCACTGCCTTACCAAACCCACTATACCGCGATGCTTTCTTTAAATATCCCCGAGAAAGAGTGTGTCCTTCCATGCCACCTTTTCAAATTCTTGGTCAGATTTTGCAGTTGCCATCGTCTATTAAACAATCCATAAATTGTGAAGCTAATTTGACCAACAGGAAAAAACCAAGAACTTGTATAAGTAGACTGACACTCAAAGCGGGCAATATTCTGGATGATAATACCGGGCTGGCGAATGGACTAGTGTCGCTTTCAATCGCCATATGCTGAATAGTCAACGTTATCGTTTTGCTTCCTAGTTGGTTCAACTACACAAAGTACGGAGCATCACCTTCGATCGGACGTACGAACATATGACAATTTGTCAACAAAAAGTATACAGGTTTTGATTGTGTTTTCTGATAAGAAGAACGACTGATTGACATAACATACCATTATTATATTATGCTAGATCCGTTTTTTTTTATCAATATCCCAAGGCACCTAAGTCATTAACACTTAAGTGCCTAAGGGGGGGGGGGGGGTTCCATAGTACCCAAGATTTGCTTTTCAGCGATTATCGAGCGACTGTGCGCCATTGTTGTACAAACATATGGCAAAAACGACTGCCCCACAAAAACACAAGAATGTACAAAATGGTAATGTTTGTGTTAATTATATGTAAATTGGTCCTTCTAGAGCAGATATAAACATCAAAATGATTGGCAGTGTGCATGCTGGGGAAGCAAGGTCGCGGAAACAGCAGTTACTTTTTGAGCGATTTTGAAGCAATTCGAAAACATGATTTGCCCCTAATTTCCAGACGATAAACCGGGAACTCATTTATATTGCACATTTGGCCTTGTCTTATGCCCGCTCAAAGGTGGTATGAGTTTCATTTGAAAAATTCCCTCGGGGAAGTGGTTTCCTTAGGGGGGGGGGTCCATGGACACCCCCCCCCCCTTCCTTAGGCACCAACGTGAGTGAAAACACCCTTAGGCACTTAAGTGTTAAGATAGATCTACTCCTTATACATGCATATGAGGTGGTTCGGAAACGGCCACTGGGAAAATACTTATTTGATAATAATAGAAAAAAACAGAATTATTCACACGTTAGTGGGTGGGGGGGGGGGGGCTCCTACCAAGACATACAACTATCCAGCAGAATAACTACATGTCAAAAATACTGTAAGACATTAATATTAGTGAAAGGAGATTCCAACAAGATGATTAAAAAACAATGATTTTCATGCTAGCCAAAAAGCGACATATTTTGCCATTTTCTTCTAATGCTTATTGTGAGTTGAGAATAGACCAAATATAAATATAGCAATAAATTTGGTGTTTGGTACAGTCTAGTATTATTCATGGTACCTTTTCCAAACAATGGATTTTCACATTCATTTGTACAGGGAATGAATTCAAAATCAAATTACATGTCAGAATATTATTGGTTAAAGAAACATTGTAATTGTTTATGGAAGTATATGGCAGTAACGTAACTCCACATATATAGTCAGGGGCACACGTCATCCTGATGCTATTACTTCAGATTGTTTGCCAAGTTTGGTTTTTCACTTTCATGTGTGCAATAACATCCTAAGGAATAACTTCCAACTTGTCTAATTCTCAGTCTTTTTTTTAACTGTTGAGGGCGCTTTTTCAAAATGGCCGCCAAATGACATATTTTTCAATGAATATCTTTAAGGAAAAGCCCATATCATGTCATAATGATTCTTTGGTGCTAAAATTGGCCTTTTTGTAATTATATAATGCCAAATGCATAAATATTAACAATATACTTTGCCTTTAAGGGCTACTTAATGGGTTTAAGGGGTCATAACTCTTTAAATATAGTATTTGTAAGTTTAAAGAAGCCCTTAGAAACTTTCCCCAAGAGAAGGGTATTTTTCTTTTCAACATTCTTCCTAACGACGAAGAAGTCAAGTGAATGGCGCCCCATACTAAACCTCGAGGCTGCTTAACCGTTACATTCGACCCATACCTTTCCACATGGAAACCTTAGCAGGCCATCATCCGATAACTACGCCAGGGTGGGGGAGCGCAAATGGCTTAACGGATTGCCATACCCTAAACGTGACCCATCCATCCCTCAGACAGAAAATGGCTCCGTTTTTACCTCAACACGGAGACCTGCGCCTTCAGGCTATCCACGACCCCAAGGACCTTCACAAGGATAGTCAAGGTGATTGCCGAAGCTCTGGGTGACAAGGAATGTTTATTACGTTTACCTCGACGATTGGCTGATCACTGTCCCTTCCTCAGAGGCCCTTCGCTTTCAAATATGGAAGACCTGCAGCCTTTGTCAGTCCACGACTAATCATCAGCTGGGAGGAGTCAGCCCTACAACCATCCCAGACCCTTCAGTTCCTGGGTTCGGTCATAGCAGAGGGAAGCTGTTCCCGACAGCAGAAACAACACCATCGTCTTCTGCGCACGGGACCTCCACGCCAGGCAGACGGCTACAGCCAAACTTGTGGGTACTGCTTCTTGGCCTTATAGACAACTAGCAACAGTCCTTTCCCAATGCCTCTATGTACGAGATACATACAACTTCACGTTCTATCAAAGTTCAGCCCCAAGAGAGATGGCTGTTCGAAGGGGAGGATCGACGTCTCTCAAAGGTCATCACGCCCTCAGATGGGGGGTGCAGCCTCACAACGTTCACCCTGGGTTGGTCCCGCTTCCACGCTCACCGTTGACACATGGGAGCCCACTGAGAAGGAGGCGATTGGCCGTGGCTTGGACTCAGCCATTGCGAAAACAGCATCACATAAACCTTCTGGAACTGTGGACGGTCCGCCTGGCATTACGGCGCATACTTCCCAAGGTCAAAGGGACAGCGTTGCCTACGGCGTGCAACAACCTCACGGTTATATAAAACAATGCAGGGAGGTGGTGCCTGGGTACCCGCACGCCTGACTTATTCAAAGAGAAAATCAAATGATGATATGGTGCCAGGCCGCCAAGGGATCGAGATCCAGGCAGTCCATCTCTAGGGAGTAGGCAACATTTAGCGGGACCGGCCAAGCGGGGAACAAACCATTCATGCCCCGCCAAGGTCAGGGGCTTGTTGGTGAATGGCACCTCAACCGACGGGTGCAAGGTGGTCTTAACGTGACTCGAGTGGCTCTATCAAGCTGGCCATGGGATCAAAGGACCCAAATTGTTGATTTTGGTTACATACTTCGCAGAAGTGAACATTTTTCCACTATAAATAATAATAAATTTTATAATTACCATTATTGGTTATGGCAATTGCAAAGGTTGCACATGTTCATGAAAATGAAAATAAAATGCCATCTCAATTTCTTTTCTGAATAACAGTGATCAAGGGACATACGCTACGATACATTGACTCAAGCAAAATAATGGCATTATTGACCAGTAAATCCACTGGTATTCAGCGGACAAAGAACTTCAGATTCCCCTTTGATTAGTTTGGAAACTGCCGAGCCTTGTACTGTCCTGCAGGTATGAATAGTTGTCAGGGTATAGACTAATTATCCCCGCCCATTTTAGGGTATACGTTTCAAATAGAAGTCTCAAGTACCAAATGAGAGTTATTGCCTTTGATTCCGCTGCGTCTGCAACTGTATGATGTTGTCAAGTAGCGCAGGACGGAATCAAGGGCAACTCTTTGGTAGACTGGGCCTTCTATATGAAAATCTACCAGTTTGGATGAGCTGGCCTCGTTCGCGATAAAAATAAACTTTGAGGTTTCTACTGTGAGTTCAATAATTTTGACGGCTATATTTCATCATTTATTGAAAAAATAAACTAATGTGAACAAAGAATCGCGGTGGGATATCTTGCTTGGTAAGCGGTGACCTAACATTTTTGTGCAGAATAGAACCTCCCAAAAGATCCATAACTTATTGCGGGACCTCATTCTATTCAATTTACCACCAGGTATTTAGAAAAATACAACAAGAAGGGGGTCTTAGCGACATTTGCTAACAACACGGTAAATTGAAAAGAATGGGGTTACGCGGGCAAGGTATTGTAAGTTAGTTTTGTTTTGCACAAGATGTTAGGTCCACAGTCTGCCAAACAGCTTCTTTCATGAGTTTTTGTCAGTTTGTTTCCTTTTTCGGAACAATAATTGAATATATGGGCAAAGGTTAATTAACGTACAGTAGAAGCCTAAGATTATTTATTCGTGAAAGAGGACGGTAATTTGTGCCTGTGCGTCATGAAAAAGAAGATAGCTCAATCTTAATCTGGTCATGAACACTGAATGAAAACCTTTGTATCTGGAAGTACGAGCCATTGTTTACCCATAGCAGTTGAAAAGTGCTTTATCCTCTGCCTACCGAGCGGATGTATGATATCAACA
The DNA here is from genome assembly GCA_023653785.1 of Ophioderma brevispina. Taxonomy (NCBI): domain Eukaryota; kingdom Metazoa; phylum Echinodermata; class Ophiuroidea; order Amphilepidida; family Ophiodermatidae; genus Ophioderma; species Ophioderma brevispina. The sequence goes on from JAMKCH010012240.1 coordinate 48,447, forward strand.
GGCTATTATTTGCTCGAGTCAATGCTGCTTATGATGTATTATCTACGGGTCACTGATATTTAGGAAAAGAAATTGTCGATGACATTTTATTCATTTTCAATCAAAGTGCAATTTTGCATTGCATCCCCATGACAGAATATGTAAATGTATAATTTTGCAATAATAAGGCAAAAAATCAGTACTTCCCCGATGTATGCGTAACCAAAGTCCTTATTCAAGCATCTTTATCTCTTTGGATCCCCCATGGAGTAAACCTTTTTGCAGGGCAGGGCGGGGAAAAAACCGGATCACAAAATACTGTTCCTGTGGCGAGGACAGATGGCGTTCGCCATTAGACCGCAATGACGGACGATCAGCTGGGACGAATCTTGTTCAATGTGTCCCGAAAGTAACTTCCTCTCACGATGTGCGGAAAACCGGTTTGACCTCGATGAATGAGGAGAGACCTCTTGATGAATACGGAACAATTACCACCCTTCACCTGACTGCATGGTGACTTTCATCAGATCCTTCAATGAGAAAGACTTACAATGTCCACATGAGGAAGTACCACGACAAAGTCAATCCTTATATAAGGCCTCTTTAGGAAACGGAGCAACAAGTTCTTCACATGGGTTTCCAGAACAAGGGGCCAGCGCACGCTTCATGAGAGCCCTGCCGCACGCCAGCAGATTCTGTCATCATGGCTTCTAGGGGATACCGTGTCACTTCAACGTCCTGATGAATCTTGGAGAGTGTGAAGTCGCTGTCACAGCATAGGACTTGAACAGGGCCCTGTGCATACCTAGCTGAGACCCGTTCCAAACCTCGGGATAAGCAACATTGGTGGAAGACCTTAACAGGCAGAATCTGGCGTTCCTAAAATCATGGCTATTCTATTTGTTAAAGTATTTTCCCCTTATCATTTGTCCGCCATTTTGAAAAAGTGCCTCGATAAGTGAAAACTTTGGAATTTGCATGCGCTGAAAACAAACTCCTATGAGTATATTATAAAGGTCCAATTTGGAAAATACACTCAACATTATTTTCTTGAAAGCACTTTAGACATGACTAATTTGTTATTTATAGGTTTTCCATCATTTGGCCGCCATTTTGAAGAAAAAAACGCCCTCAAGTGATGAAAACCGTCATGAGAATTGATATAGGTTGAAAAAAATGAATAGGGTTAATCAATTTTTCTGAGCACTATATACGCGAATGTCTATTTACCATTTTGCGGCCATTGAAAAAACGCCTCAATCGATGAAAATCTTCACTGAGAATTAGACAACAAGTTGAATCAAAACCTTTTGTGCTCAATAACAAGGTCCATGTAAATATAGATTGGCAAAACTTCTGAAGTAGTTGACGTGTGCTCCCTGACTAATAGGCTGGTCAGTCTCAACGGTACGATGCTACGGCGGTCCGGTTAAGTACGTAGATCCTGTTTCTAAAATTGAAAGCGTAGAATTGAACCAGCGTTTGAAAATTCTCAAGAATGAAATAATACCGAAGGCGTGTGGGAAAAAGGATGCGGCCCGTAGCGATGCGTGTCACTTTCCGTGTTTGCGAGCACCGAAGTAAGTACCCGACAAAAACGTTCCAATTTCTCGCTAGGTTCTATAGGTTCAGAATCCAATACCGATTATATATACTGAAACAAAACATAGTAAAAGGATCCTCTGTGCAAAACTCGCCATAGAACCTTCGTATTCAGGAGATATTTGAGTTAGTTTCCTTTGCTGCAGTCGTATGGGGACTGATAACGTTAATCTCGCAGTACTAATTTAGATAATATCTTTTGCAGTCGTGACACAGACTACGGACTTTCCGGACCGCCGGAGGTCAAGCAAGAGAAGATACCAGTAGCTCCCACAATGCATGCTAGGCACTGCTGCACAACCGCTTGCAGATCGCAGGCTGGGGTTCAAAAGGGTCAGTAATCAAGCATCGTACTTTCTGAATACATAATGCAAAACACATCAGGTCTGAACTAACGAAACATGTCTTCTGCGAGCGACATAGATGGTGGCCGTGGCGGCCACATGTTAACAGGAGTACTCGCCACTTTGTGTGTGAGCACACTGGTGCAGATTGGCGTCCTTTTTCTTCTGGTCAGATTGAGCTTCGGGATTTATGGATTGTTTAAAAGACGGTGGAGATTACAAAAGCTGACGAGAAATATTGAAACTGGAGGATTGAAAACTCGCTTTTTGTTTGGCGATCTCCGCCATGTAAGTTATTAGATAAAGATTGCGATTTTAAAGCTCCGTTTCTCATCTGTCGAACTAGACATTCGTCGAATTACGTACTGAAATTGTGATTGTTTAATTACTATTCCAGATATCTCCAATTAACGTCTCTTGTTTAATTAGCACCCTTATGTATTCGTTTGGATCACTTTAATTTCCATTAAAGGTGCTTGTTCCGATTTATGTGTATTGTGTTATCTACTTGATATGAGAGCCTGGCACTTACACTTAAGTACCGTGGGAAACAAACTTGCGGTTTTGATGGTAGACGCAATAATGCATGCTGCAAAGCCTTATTCAATATTGATGGTTAACCACTAAAACGGCGGTTTTTTGTTTATATCTTGGGAATGAAATGGACTCAAATTTCAGGACGACAATGAGAAAAATACGGCCTTTCATCTGATATCAAAATCGATACTACTTCCGGATAAATCAGGGGGTCCCAAAGACGATCGGAACACGCACCTTTAACAATTTTTTAATTAAAGGGTTATTTTAGATTTTGGTGCACACAATTTCAAACCAATGTTTTTGCATAATGCTTGTCAGTAATAATAATCACTGTGTGAAATAACTAGAAGCTCAAGTCGCCTTTTGTTTTCACTTGAAAGACATTTCTATTTCTGTCGCCAAAGGTTATAGGTAAGAAATCTATTGGGGTCTTTATATGAAATGTATTGAAATCACTATATACATGAGTGCTCCAAAATCTTTCGTTGCACCTTTAAGCAAAGCCGTCTAATTGCCCTCGATATAACCTAATTAAGGTATTCAGATAATGAGTTCCAACTTCCAGATGTTAGAGAGTCACAGGGTGTTGGATCGGAAATAACATTTTAGAAAAGAAAAAATGAAAGAAAACCATCTATATAGGCTATTCGGTGGAAGAAGGTGAATCGCGGATTAAAGGCCATTTGTGTGATCCTCAGCCTGTCCCGACTTACCAAAAAGTTGAGCATTTTATCATCCGAACCGTTGGTCTAAGTATTAGTATGAGTAATCTTTACGTGCAAATTCGAGCTGCTCGAACAAATGTCATTAATTTTGTATTTTACAGAATTTACACAGTGGCTATAGGCAGGGGGCAGCGTGATGCAACAAACATTTGCGCATATAAAAACTCAAAAGGCACGCATCCAATTGAAATTAAAAATACGTATTTTCCACGAAATGAGCACGAATGCACCTTTAAATTTCCTAAGGCATCAAAGAAAACTAGCTCTTGCCTTACGGTTACCTCGCATCGCACTAAATTGTACTAACCTTACTCAACAACTTCCAGGTATATTCGAATGAAGGCATTTGGAGATTACTTATCTTTTCTGGAAAACGTAAGCCATCAGCGTATACGGGATGAAATAAAACACTATTCACGGGAACTGACTGAGGTCAGCTAAAATCCAGCGTTCTAGGAATGGTAAACGCAGTGTGAGTACGATGTAGTAGGATTAGGAGGGAGTTACTTATTATAAGGCTAAAGGCGAGTTACTGCGAATCGACTTATAACTGGGCCCCTTAAAATTAATTTAGTTCTCGTCGCAGGGGGCCTCGAAACGGGAGGAGGGAGGGCGATTTTAGTATTAATTTTTTTACTAAATGACGCTTAAATATGACTGTTTTAAACGAAAATTGATATTAACACCGCCTTTCAGCTGCATCAGAACCATGGCGAGGGGCCTTTTATCCCTCTGGCTTGAAAGCAGTGGGGGATATTGCGAGGGGTGTGAATGTCCGTATGTATGTATGTGTACATGTAGACTGTTAAAAATGTCATTAAAATAACAGCGATTTTGACTGGCAGCGGGGACTCACAACAGTTAAAACCACGTGTTTTTACAGTCATTGCACGTTTCGAGTCCCTTTTTTACAGTTATTTGCCAGTTTTGAGTCCCGGATAACAGTCAAAACGCCGTTATTTTAAGATTCATTTTTTTAACAGTGTGTGTGTCCAGTTGGCTAGGTTTTGGTGGTTTTTCGTTTTTCGCGTCTCCTTCGCAAAGGTGTTACAGCCTATTTAAACCAGCCTTGGGGTTAAGTCAATAGGGGTTCCTTAGTGGGGATGATGTCAAAGGTCATGGCCAGGTCAAAGGTCATCTGATTCCAGACGGCAATCTTGCCAGGGGGGGTCGTGCGGGACGAGAAGGTACGTTTAGCCTGTTTTCTAAATTGAAAACGTAAAAATGAAAACCAAGCGTTAGGTTGGAAAATTCTCACGCTGGAATAATACCGAAAATGCATTGTTGAAAAAGTATGCGGGCCGAGTCAGAGCGATTGGTGTTCACTTTCCGTGTTTGCGAGCACCGAAGTACCCGACAAAAAACATTCATTTTCTCGCTGGTCTAGGTTAAGACCCAATTACGGTACATATTTAACCCAAAAACTTTTAGTAACGGGACCACCGATGCAAAATCTCAATAGAACCCCTTCGTTTCGGAGATATTTGCGATTTAGTTTCATTTGCATGCATTCGCTATGACGGACTATAAACGTTAATCTCTCGCGCAGTACTAATTTAGATAATATTGTTCGGAGTCTGTGAAAAGACTACACCGTCCAGGGGGATTGACGCAAGTTGCTTTGCGTATGTTTTTTTTAATATACAAGGATAGAACAGGCCTTTAAAATCACATGAAAGTGACTGTGATGGTTGATAATAACACGACTAGGCCTAGGATGTCCATCAAAATTTCAGGATTGAAATAGTAATTTAAGAAAATTGCAAATAAAACAAAGTTGGCCTATTCCAAAGCTTGTGAGCATGGAGGGGCTATATGAAATCTGAGAATTTTTTATGCGGTCATATGGACAAGAGGGAGAATTCAAATTATGGATTAGAGGCGAGTTAAAATAAAGGCAATAGGCCAGTCACAAAAAAACACTGGCCAATTCAATATACGAGACTGGGATTTTGTATTTTCTTAAATAATATTACAGCACGGTGACCTGTATTCCAGGGTTTGCAGTCACATATGAAATATGAATGGGTGTAAGGTACGGCGTTTGCCAACCATGGGAGCATAGAAGACTCTAAAAATAGAGGTCTCTGCATGGTGATGCAGTCAAATTTCCCCCAAATGGGGTTTGGGTGTTCCACCCCCCCAAAAAAATGGGGGTCTTGGATATGTATTATTTTGCAAAAGTTATACTATAGAGGTCTTATGGTGAAAATTTTCAAAAACTTCCCAAAAATGGTTAGGGTTGACAGTGTAAAAACATGTGGTCTTGGGTGAAATTATATGTTTGAAAACAAGACGAGTCCTTAAAAAAAGGACAATCTTCTGCATTTTAGTTGCACAATGGTGAAATAATGAACAACAAAATGTGGTGAGTTTTTTTTAACCTATTTGGAATGAATATATGCAAGGCATCATCATAATGATCAAACCTTTATTGTGAACCAAAGACCTCCGTTTCGATGTTACTTTTTCTGATAGCATCTGGTATTTTTTTGAAGTAGAAATCGCCTGGCATGGAACTGGAACAACAAGCGATCAGGTTACATTACTTCCCTTTTAAAGTGAATTCTTACTAGTTGCAAAGGCCAAATCATATTGTGTAGGAATACCGTCATGCATTGCTGTACAAAGTGTGCCTGTTACCACCACATGAAATTATTGTTTTTTGCTTAATGAAATAGTTCCATGTATCCGTGTTAAAATATAATACAATGTAATCTGGTACACCATTGTATATTATAACATTGGAAGTCTTATTTTGGAATAAATTGGCTATAGAAGTTCATTCTACAGTTTAATTTGTCAAGCAGAAATTTTGCATCTGACCAACCAATCAGCACAACTGTTACATAGCCACCTTTAGGTTAGGACTAGTCTCATTTGGTGCAAGCAGGGAATGTCACTACACTAGGTGCCAGTAGGGTATGTATATCATGGACCATGGCCATGCATGGAAATAAGAGACTCTTGAATTAACAGACAGTATCAGAACAGCTGAGAAGTGTAAACAATAGATGGGCTGTATAAACACAATAAGAAACAAATGAGTCCCACTGCAATGAGGGTTTGGTCATTCAGGATGAATCTTATGCCTGGCAGAAGAACATTATTGGTTGGGTGAAAAATATGCTGAATACGTGTCACCCCCTGCACTCTTTTGCAAGTATTTATGTTCGTAATTTGAAAACGCATCATTAGCGAATCCTGTGGTGCAGAGTACCAAAAAGTAACGGCCATCCATTGGCCTCTCCATTGTGTTACTTACTCTCTAAATGTAAACGAGTGAAAATTTCACTCCCTAAACTCTTTTAAACCACTCCAAAATGAGTGGTTTGTACTTAAAAGAGCGAATTCCTACTCAAAAAAGAGTAAAAATCACTCCAAAAAGAGTGGATTTCCATTCGTTTTCGTGTTGTCCTTCGTTTCACTTCTCAAAAGTGTTGTCCTTCATTTAACTCCTCAAACGATTGGAAATCCACTCTTTTTGGAGTGATTTTTACTCTTTTTGAGTGGAAATTCACCCTTTTTAAGAACAAACCACTCATTTTGGAGTGATTTACAAGAGTCTCACTCTTTTGGGGAGTGAAATTGTCACCCGTTAACATTTAGAGAGTATGTTGTACTGCATGCGCCCATTATTCTCCGATCATAGTCTACCTGAAGGACTAAGTAGTTAACATTTCAAAACAAATATAAATTGTATAGGCATATGTAAATCTACCGCTCTGATATCCGCTAGGAAAGCGATGGATACCTTTCAGCTCCTTTTGGACCTACACCAATAGATGATATCTATCGCTCGTCTGCCAACCCAGGCTTTTGATAACTCAGTTGGAAGATTAACCATAATGAACTTCAACTGAACCCAGAATAAGCTAGAATAACGAGTATTGGGTGACAGTGCAGGCATATTGCAATTGTGGACATTGAGAGTGCATCACCCTAAGCTACCCAAGCAATCAAAGGTATCTTGGGTGTGTGAACAGTATACATTTCGTCTGACCCATTGTTGTTGTATGCATGGCACGTAAAAAGTTCAACGGGGTTAGACATGTGTCAATCTTAAAGACATCCCTCAATATAATTATACTGCAATACCCACAATCTCTTACAAAATTGTTGGTATATTTTTCCATTTGCCCCCGGCATTTGCCTTGTTAAATGCAACTCCATCCCCTCGGCCCTGCATCAATGTGCAAACATCACCGGCCAGCAAAACCTTTCCAAAACGCTTTTTAATTGGATACGGTTTAGTTAATTTTTTTGCGAAACCTTTTAGAAACATTTTTAAAATATCACCATAATTATGCTTCTTGATTGCGGGATGTTTGTACCAAAATGTTATAAAAACTATATAATTATACGTACGCAAGATACTTCCAAAAACAATCATTTATAAAACGAAATCACATATCGAGGGTTGAGAATCAGAAGGACGTAACTCAACACTAAAAGAAATATTAAAGAATTCTTTAATTCCGCTGTAATACTGCTTTTGAGAAATGTGATGTTTTAATATTTTCTACTAAGCAAATCTAATCATTACTCAAATTGTAAACATATGTTAAAGCTCATACTATAAGCAAACATTATATAAACTTTAGTAAACAAAGAACAATTTTGAATTACGAACAGCAGAATTAAAGAAACTCTTTAATATTTCTTTTAGTGTTGAGTTACGTCTTTCTGATTGTCAACCCTCTATTTAAAATAATAACGTTCCATTTCAGCCAACTAATCAAGTTGAAATTTAACTACTTAGTTTTCCAGGAAGACACGGATGAATATTTATGAATCTTTTCGGGAGATAGATAGCGCACGCAAGTGGTGAAGAAACCCATGCGTGCGCTGGCCGGATCGAATACGGTGGTTCCGGTTCGAGTCCGGCCAAGCACGGCATGGTTTTTTTTCAAAACGTGCATGCGCTGGCCATCTCCCGGAAAAGATGAATAAATATCAATTACTAAGTTATTTGCGTGCTGCTCACTGCTGATGAAATGTCGTATATGGGGTATTCCAACATCGATTGGCAGGGCTGAAGGCGTTTGCGAAGTAGAGACAACCAAACAAAATGTTTTCTTGAAAAAAAACCCCCCAAATGCTTAAATTTTCCAACATTGCATAATAGGGGTATCAGGCCCAACTAGTGTTCCGAGATTGCTACCGGATCCGTGATACAAAAATTGCCTCAAAACACACCCTAAAACACACAATCGGAACTTGCTAATTAGGCAAATTACATCTGAATGAGTTTAAGTCGGGATTGCCAGGTCTGCCGCAATATTAATCACAAATGTTGCGGTAAGTCCCTCATACGGAGCACCCACCATTACTATACCGATTGATATTATAACCACAAACTTCAAAGTTAGGGAAACGAAATAATATCAAATGCATATTTTCTTGCGTTTTAATACAGGATTAAGGTGTACTATACGAGTGAAATTCTCAGCTTAATCTTTTTACATGGGTAACTTGTACATTAGTGCCGAAGTTTATATTGTAGGACACTGTTATGTGCATCATGTTGCACTTTAATAAGGTTACCTGGGACTAGTCTTTATAGGGGTGGTTCGGACACAATGAGAAAAGGAAGCGGGATGGGGCGTGGCCACAACAATAAACTGAAAGAAGAGAATATCGAGACGATGATTCTGCTCTTGATGTCACTCAGAATCTTTATTACGTAATCTATAGTACATTAATAACATGATGTTAGGGATCACTTTCATAATTAATTAGCTTTGGAAGAAGAATCATTGGCCAATTTATCTCAAAATGAAAGTCTGAAAAAATTCCATAAATAAAATAAGAAAAATATAATTTTGTTTTACTTTGGGGGCAATGACCCCCATTAAATGTGTCCTATGGGACATAATGAACATATTCTAGTCATGGTGGAGCCCAAGTTATATGCTCTAATTTGCTTTTATCCCATCTCCATAGGGTAAATCGTTTTTGAGAAATCAGGGTGCAAGGATGTCATATCGTAAAAATTCACTTTGAGATATCAGCAATTTAGTCTAGAAACGCTGTTTATTTTAGGTTTTTGTATATTTTAGAAATGCTACTTTACTTTCCTGATGATTTAGAAAGTAAGTTTTGAATTTTCACAAATATGGTGAATAAAATTAGAATCAATAGCTAAATTACTTCTCGGATTATATTTTTTAATTGGAATATATTAAATATCGCAGCTTGAGAAAACAATAAAACATAAGAATATTATCAGTAATTTTACTCACGAAGCCACCTTTTTGGTGGCATAACTTTTGAACGGACGCTCCGATTGTTGGCAAACAAAAAGCAATAAAAAGAAATTTGTTTCCCTTAGAGTAATTTGAAATTGTTATTTTTAGCCTCCAAAGGGGTCTTTCCCCTTAACTGCAGTATATAGGAATGAAATTAATTGATCTCTAACCTAACCAGGTTAACATTCCAAAGAGAATAATTAAGATTCCATATTGAAAATTTGAATAATAATTTTGGATAGATAATCCTAAAGTTAATTAGCATTAAGTTGACCAAATTCCAAAAAAAACTAAGCACCATTTCCCATGCTCAACTAATTTTCCCATAGGCAATAAATGCATTCATTCTTTTCTCCTAATAATAATGCTACATTACATGCTGAAACCTATTTTCTTTTCTCGCCCAACTCATATATCATAGTTTAGTTGTTTTAACATTAAAAGGCATATTATGTAGAGCTGTATATTAAGTACTTCTTCCATAAACAACTCTAATCAAGCATGCAATATTCTCCCATGGGTGGGAATTCTTCACATTCCAAAAACGCAATTCATCTAACTGTAAAATTGTTTTGTTAAAATTTAAATTTCCAGGTGTTTTTCAAGTATTTTATCTTTTTATGAATTTACAAATATTAGAAATCTCCTTTCGTTTAGTCATATAAAAATATTACTCTTTCACTCTAATCGTTTGTTTTTTGGTTTTTATCCAACTATTTTGCTTCCCAATTCATTGTAACCACTTACTCTCAAATATGTGCTATTTAATAGCACAAGTAAGTTTCTTGATGTGACCCACGAAGGTAATGCTAGTATGCATAGTAACTGGTATAACACAGTCACCAGTGTGACTTTTCTATCTATTAGATGCTATATGCGATTCACCGTTAAAAATTTCTAATAAAGGACGTTTTGATATTCTTGTAGGGCTAATGGGTGAATTATTATGACCAAAATTCTCCGGCTTCTGGCAGCTGGTTGGTCAGATATTCAAGGTCCAAGGTCAATGACCTTTATAAGCATATCATGGACCCCTAACACTCCTAACCATTTGGTCCTAAAAGCATAAATGAAGGTGTCTATACTACCAAAGGTTTTTTGAGTCAACAAACACAATTGCATATAGGAAAAATGAATCAAATCCACCCTTCCTTGATTTTCAAGATAGTATGCCTATCCTGCAGAAATTGGGTACTTCAACGTTCGCTGTCCCCCTCACCATTTTAAGGGTGTTGGTTTAGACCCTCCTTAGATTTCTTATAGTTACAAAGCCTCTGACCTTTTGATTTTTGTACAGGTGGATTGGTAAAGCCTTCTCTTTCCCTGGATATCAAAGCATTCCAATAGTCCTCCAATTTGACTTCATATAATGTTTTAATGAATAATAATCACGGGAACTGGATTTCTCCGAGTGTTGCTAAAATAGCGATTTTGATTTGGATAAAATACAGGGATGTGGGATTTGTGCTAAGGTTTTTTGGGTGTTAGGAAAGGAAATCAAGTTTTTTGGGTTAAAAAAAAAAAACATACACATGAGATATTAAGTGCATAAAGCATATATATTTTTTGATAGAAGTACAAAAGAAAAATTATAAGGTTGCCAACCATCCCCTTACCTCCAAATGATTCTTGTCTACCAACTACCAAAGGTACGGTGGCGTGACAATTTTTTGCGCTAAAATGAACGCAAATGATGGTCCCAAGATTAGATCAGCCATTAGATTTGCAAATTTTATGTGTTTTAGCTGGCCCAATGAAAAACTTGTTGGCAGTGGTAAAGACCCCACTTCCTCCCCCAGGAAGACGAAGGTTACCTCAGCCTTCAATGGGGCTTTGTGTCCACTCATATAGGCAAAGGATCCCCATTCAGCCTACCTGTGACCTTTCAAACACGGCTGACAAGAATGCGTTGAAACACCCGGACTACGGATTCTTTAAGTTGGGGGGGGGTGGCTCACCTCCTATCTCTTTCGCGGCAGTCGCCGACCAGCCTCCTGGCTCGTCACCTACATAACGCCTCGAGTTGTTCGGCCGTCCTTTCTGGCATTGCGGCACTGGTCCCGCCCATGGTCAGAGGTGGAAGGTAATTGTTGTCCGCTGTGACAATATGAAGGTGGTGATCATATATAAACAAGAAGGGATGTATCAATCCCCCAGCCTATGCAGTGAGATTCTTCGGCTATTTGGGTGTGCCGAGATTGGTACATCGGGCTGATCACCTCCCGTTTTTCGGAATGGACAATGGTTTGCGGACAATCTCCAGTATGGGCCCTAATCCCATACGCAGCCAAAAGTCAAGGGCCGTCGGTGGGGTGGCAGCTCTAACTTTGGCAGTTGCCGTCACTAATCTTCTAAGATAGTGTAACGTCCACACTGGATCTTCATTGGAAGGAATTTCAGGAAAGCCAACTGGTTCCAAGTTCAAACAACTCACCAGCGAACTGTCATCCACGCTGCCAGACCCGGCGTCATCTAACTTCAACGATGCATATTCTACTTCGGTGCTCCATCTCCACCAAGCAGCTAAATGTTCCAATCCAAGAGGCAGAAGGACATCCCTACACCCCCTTTTTGGGGAACAAGGAATGCGACGAGTTATACAAAGCGTATTGTAAAACCAAACTGCGATACTAGAGAATAAGCAAAAGGGCAACCAGCTACTGGATCTGCTTGGCCAAAAGAGAACGCACCAGATGGGAGGAGATATTCCAAAATCAACTTTACCCACTCAAGCGCAAGCCCTGAACACCATCAACAAGCTCACCGGGCGTAGCGGTCCAGCTAAGCATGTCCTGTTTTTCTGCAAACTCCATCGCTTCAGTACTTGTCAACAATGGAAAGTGTCAAGACCACACTCCACAGGCGAAAGCCCACTCTCGTGCTGTTAATGCGGAGATTAAAACAGCTTCTACAAACCTCGCCACCGTCAAGCCAAATGCCCAACCATTCACCACGATATGAGATCACCGAAGCAATTAAAGTTCTGCAATAATGTGCCATACTCCTACAATTACAAACATCCCATCCAGAACTTCTGGAATAATCGGGCACCCGAATCTGGGCGATGGCTCCAACTCGTCCTTTCTACTTGCATGGGAACTTCAACTATTCCCTCCAGATTGAAGACTTCAAATTCATTGCAATCCTGAAGCCAAGAAACCAGCAAAAGGACTCCCCCAGAGTTTACAAGACCCATCCTCGCTACTATCTCACACTATAAGCTGCTTAGCTACTGAATACTCTGCAGGATCAATGATACGTTCGAGCAAATTTACCCCGCCCCAAGCTGGTTTCGAAGAGGTAATCAACCACTGATCAGATAGCAAGACTATTAGTAATGACATCGCGACAGCCGGCCAAAGAGCAGAAGTGGGGGGGAGCAGCGTCAGGGACCGAACGGCGGGCGTCGATACGGAGGGCACCGAGGCGCGACCTTCAAGCTACCAAAAGCGGCCCGGAGGGCAACGGGGCAAGTTCATTATGCCTGCTCAGGCCAAGACAGATCTTTCGTCTGGAGGACATCAACGGGCAACGCAGTATAAGCCGCAAACTTTCGGAAGTGTGTCCCACAAAGTTCTGTTCTGGCACCCACTCTCTTCCAACTCGACGTCCTCAGATATGCCAAAGGAGATTGTTTCGAGTACTCCTACGCATACGACACGGCACTTTGAATAGCGCTGATTCCTTTGAGGTCCTTAAAACAGTGTTTGCAGAAAGACCTAACACTGTCAGCCAATTCTTCCACCGATGGCAATTGAAACTCAGCAAACCCAAGACCGTCCAGCTCTGTTTTCCACCTTGCAAATCGATGCGCAAAAAGAGAACTAACATCACGCAGATAGAGAAAAACTGTCACATGACCCCACACCGAAGTACCTATGCTTCACAATGACCGCAGCCTTCAGTCGCTGCCAAGACTCGTCTCGTGTCAACCTCCTCAGAAGGCTTGCAGGACTGGATGGAGTGCATCCTTTGACCCCTTACATTTAAAACCATCCAAATTGTTGCCTTGGGCCATACTCCACTGCTGAATACTCTGCACCAGTATGGAGTCACCGCGTACATTCACACAAGATTGATTGGTCGTCGAATAATGCAATGAGACTTGTTAGGGTTTGCCTTTTTGGCGACGCCTGTAGAATACCTCCTCCCAATTCCTGTCTGGAATAGCTCCTGCAAACCTTAGGATGAACCTTCAGGACGATCACGCTCGCCAATAAATGTTATGAACCTGTAGTCTAATCCACCAACCAACACCCTTAAGAGGATCAGAGAATTCCACGGATTCACTTTGCTACCAAATCCATAACACTGCAGTCACCGTATCCCTATCGATACGATCATCTTGATCAATGCATATGGTAATGAGCATGGTCATCCTCTACTTGAACCTAAGCATTTGTGGACACCCATCTAGCCAAGCCTCAAGCTGTGACCTTGATAGGACAGCATGGGTCCAATCCCAACAGACTCAGAACTGGCGTTTGGGTCGTACAAAGAACTTCACAAGATCAGAGTAGAACCATCACCAAACTGCGATGGTGGAGAGCCACAACCATTAGCCACATCATAGATGACTGTTAGGTTTACAATCCCCAAGAGGAATTCCAGGCCTGAATCAACCTGGATGATGAAACATCAGCTGGTTTAAGACGGATCTTCGACTGTGATTTTGGACTTGCACGAACGAACGAACGGGATCTGTTCGCCTCAGTCATGAATCCCCGGGCAGTCAAACGTGACGCCATGGCAGCGGACCGTTCAGGATTGATAGCCTATTATGCTTGATCACAGCTTCTACAGGTTGCCATGTTCCCAAAGGTTCCCGAGTGGCTCTGTCTCGAGACTGCCTGGTTCTGCTGGTAGCCCTTATGGCCACGCAGTTGTGGTTTCCCATGCCGCTAGATCTTGTAGGACAGATCAACTTCCTAAAGGAATTGGCCTGGTCAATTTCCGCCAGTCGTTCGTCCAGATGTGTCACCACCCCTCTCCGAACCAAGATCCCTCAAGGCACTGGTCTACTTATATCTGAGAACCGACACCAAAAAGGATGCAACTACCTCAAAGCAGCTAAGAATCACAGTGCGTTGAGACATCTTGGTCCATGGATGGCAAATCCATTGTCTTTTGAACCTAGAATCGGCAATTGTCATCAACAACATCAGAGACTTAGAAAACTTGTAATTCTTTCTTATTAGATTAAATAACCTATCTGGTTGAATTTCCATTCGCGATCTGCTGGCGTCTTCTGTGAACTGTTTTTATATTAATGAACTTGAACTTGCTCATCATGCAATAATCAGGAACTTGATTGTATTGCCAAGGTCACTATTGGCTATTTAAGTTATTCATTTTGCTGGTGACAAATATGTGGTTAGATAACATGCTAGAATGGTCTTCGTTGATATTCATATTGAGGTTATAACATACTTAGCTCATCTCATATCCGGGTACGCGTGTTTGTTTTAATATACATTTGTTTACAGTGTTCTACCGTATACAATGCCCTTAAAAAGCTAGTCGGGCGTATGTACTAGCATCAATTACCACATTTAACCATAATGCAGTTTTGACTGTAATTAATGTATTGTATATTTTACCTGTTACCAATTGTTTGGTATCCTGATTTTTACACATCACTTTCCGTCACAGTCGCATTTTTTCCCACCAGTAGCACTCCTTCCCTTTTTAAAAACTCTGCTTGTTGGACTGCAGCGCATCCGCCGTATTCAAGTAGCTCTGGGCTGTGATGGGAATATGGGTTGCAGACGGGTCGGGTGTCCTCCTGTTTTGGCATTCCTGTATGTTTTCAACATATTATAAGCACATTACAATGTGCTTCCTTTCATTGAGACGGAGGCACATGCCAAAGCGGGAGGATGTCAAAACGTCTTGAAACTAGCATGTAATCAATAATCTCATCAGTGCAGTTAATAGATAGCTATTTGTGCCCGTTCTGCTTTTCATCCACTCAGTTCATTGAACCACAAAGTTAAGGCTGCCCTGTATCCACTCAATCACAATCCGGCCCCCCCCCCTTGTTTGATTGAAACATACCACGGATAATTGGTGTCTTTTTAACCTTATCATGGGGAGTTTTATGTGAACCTCTCATGGACCTTTCAATTAATCTTGGCGCTAACATTTATTTACGTGTCGATATTGTATTTAATAGTGTAAAATTAAAACATGTTTTCGACTACAATTATGCTTTTCATATGCTTGATTCCCATTTATGATTATAAAAAAGGCGCGGTTTGACCGAGCGTCGTCAGTACCTTGGAAACACAACTTGCATTAATTGTACACCGCATGTTCCACCCTCCATTGTTCTTCCGTGCTTCGCGTACAACTTTACTCTGTGTACACTACAATTGCATTTTCTAATTAATCCCCTCCCTGGCTAATAATTTATTGAACATTTCTTGCTAATTCAACTTGTCTCTCAAATCATATCTCGCATATGCGGTTAAAATTTGTTGTTATGCTTATACCTTAGTGTAAAACAATTCCTTTGACTGGATCCTTATATTTGCTATAAGGCCCTCTGCCAACCGACAACTGAAAGTAAACTAAAATACACTAAATTTAGAATCACCTCACTTACTCCTACGCGTCTCACAAATCAATATTACATCTGAAATTATACTCATCAAAACCATGAAAAACAACGTGGCATTTTAAATACCTCTTGTAGGATAAACTACAAATGACCGGATTTCTTCAACGATGAACACGCCATACGATCGGATCCCTGATATTGCTAATAGTTTAGATTCTTCACAATATCGGGCACCGGCTCTAGCTGCTAAAATCCTGCTCCTGATAATAACTTTGTGCAGCCTCTGAAATTTGCAACCCAATAAAACCTGTTTCTTTTTCCACTTCAATTGAGGAAAAATAAAATCACAGATAACCTTAAAGTGATTTATTGGTATAAATCATCGAACATATATAATGAAATTCCCTAAATAAAACTTACCAGATGGTTTTCATGGCCATTTGAGTATTCCTTTCGAAAAAATCCAGATTTTATTCCGACAATGTACCCAACGGTAACAACAATCATGGAGCTATCATGTTATTCCCTGTGGTATCTTTAAAACGCCGCATGCAATACCGAAACAGAAGCCCGCGAAAATATCTCCATACGCGCATATACACGTGCATTTCCACATCCTCATCGTGTGAACTTCGTTGAGGCACACAAGGATAGGAGGGCGAAGTTCCGTTAAATTTTTTATTGCAAACACTACCTTTTTTAAAACCCTCAGTGATATGAGAAATGTTAAGAGGCTGGGGGTTTTAGAATCCGTTTGTGAACCAAAGGTTTGAATTTGGTGGGGCCTAACACTAACATCCCTAAAACGTGGACAATAATCCTGCTAAAGGGGTCGCGTAATTTTATAGTTTTAATCGCAAGTGGCACTGAATTACAATGGATTGGCACACAACAGTATTGTATATTGATTCAATGGAGGTCACGGGCGGGCATCTTGGTCTCAACACAATACCATTCCAGAGACAACCTGTTTTCAAAGTTTCTCCCGTGTGCACTTTTACAGACATGCCATCCCAGACCGCAATACAATGAGCTCACTGAATTGCTTCTTCTGTAGTCTGTTATGTCGCTTATCCACATTTCAATGTGACAATTTTGTATAAATGACCGTCTCTTAACCACCTCTTGACCTCTTTTTGATGACCATATGACATCATTTGCTTTCAATTACGATGCCCAGGTTTCCAATCCTTGTATAGAGATCCGTGTTGAAACCCACTAATGCGCGGTTTCAGCAATCTACGTACTTTTCAATGTAACGAGTAGGCTTCTTTGTATGATTTAGAGTGTCCGAATTTTATTGTTAAAAACATATTTCTCAAGAATCCCAGGCGTTCCTTTTATAAAAATTAGGGACACATGTCTGCCATTTGGATAAATTTATATATTTTAAAGGGGGTAAAACGTAAAATTAAAGCTGTGTTTTAATTTCCAATGTTAAAATTAAACGCGATAGTCTTTCATACAATTCCAGAACTTGACTAACCACCGATACTCTTTCAATTGGTGTGAAAGACTAAACATGGCTTGTGGCAAAACGATAGCGAAAATAATAAACGTGGCGGCTTCCTTACATCGTCTACTGACGTCGAAAGTTAAGCAGTGAAAATGGTGTATTCATTTCGCAGGAATACTCCTAATGACCATGCAAACCCTCTGGTACGTCATATTAGGGATATTTAATTATATATGTGCGATCGATTCATACTAATAAATCCCTTTAAACCTAGTTATAGCACGGGAGTCGATGAGATTAGCACTAACCTCTTAAATCAATTATCCCAGAAATCGATGATATCTGCTCACATATTCAATTGCTCACTTTCCACTGTCTTGTATCCGTCGCATCTAAAATAGCTAAGGTCATACCCATATATAAAGCCGATGTACAAGCAAGCTTCGGAATTATAGCTATATCAATTTTACCATCCCTATCCAAAATCCTCGAAAAGATCATGTACAATCGAATCTATAAATTTGTTTCGGACTTCAATATTTTAAGCCCTCATCAGTTTGGTTCCGGCCAAGAGATCCACATATCTTGCCATCAAGACACTTACTCTAGATCACTGAACATCTTGATAACAAACCTCTCCACTGTAAAGTATATTCCGTTATCTAAGTAAAGCATATCGTGATCCATAATCATAAAAAGACTACTTTCATGATCTTCATAACTATGGTATTCGAGGTCTAGCAAACACTGGATCGCGGACTATCTTCAAACAAAAACAGTTTGTAATCTTATCAAACTCATTGACCCTTATGAATAACTTGTGGGATACCTCAAGGATCTTCCTTATGTCCACTTTAGGGTGTTCCTCCTATATATTAATGCTCTCCCCCTTTGCTCCAAAATCTTCACATCAAATTTTTGCCGATGGAATACTAGATTCCTTTTTTCGCATGAAGATTCAAAATGCTTGGAATCAAAATTAAACGAAGAACTTATGGAATCTCTAATTGGTTCAAATTAGAACAAACTGTCCCTCATATTAAGAAAACAAATATATGATCTTTAAAAAAAAATATAACCTTTTTTTAAATAATTTTAAAACCTGAAGATTAAAATTGATAATAATGAAATTACTCAAGTTCAACACCACGAATTTTTAGGAATTTTGATAATAACGATTTTTCCTGGAAATCCCCCACATTCTGTGTCAAAATTATCGCCAATACAATGGAATTATTCGCAAAGTTCGTCCTTGCTACCCCATGAATCTCTCCACACACTATAAAACATAACTATCTCATTATTTGCAATATTTGGGCAGATAACACCACTCTAATCTTGATTCATTTATTCGAATGCAAAACAGGCTTATCAGAACCTTTACAAACTCCATTTGGCTTGCCCCACACGACCCTCTTTTTAATCTATAAGTACTTAAAAAATCCCTGATCTACTCTTCATCTAGCTCATTTATGTACCAATATCACCATAAAAGTTACCGCCGGACTTATTACGACTCCTAACTTTTTTTCACCGTTAATGCAACAGTACATCACTATAGCCCACGTCATGCAATGATTTTTATATCAAGCCCACTAATCACACTTCTGGCCAAAACACAATAAAAACCCAATTGGGTGGGTTTTTTGGGGGTGGCTGGGGTTTGGTTGCATTGCTTTGGAATTCCCCTACGATAACTTAAAAATTGTTCCTCTCTTGTTCGTTCAAAAAAAGTTGGCAAATCAAATCAGCGATCATACAGTTCGATTCCCTTAAACTATACGCTGTCAAATGTGTTGTTTTGTATGGTCTGTCCATCTGCACCTTTTGTTCTTGGCTGGTTACGTTTGATTGAGTGTTTTTGTTTGTCTGTTTCGTTTTTATATGTTTGCTTTAGCTCAGTTATTTTTTGTCCCGTACTTATTAGGTAAGTAATATTTTGTCCTATCATTGCGTAATTTTGTAACAAGAACGTTACCGTATCAGGGGGCTATAATTCACACGCCTTGCACTTTCTTATGGTATCCTCATCTCAAATTTTTTTTTGAAAATTTAATGTCTATTTCATATAACATATATTTTTGTTTATGGCATTGGTTGTTGAGATGGAAATAAATAAATACGAAATCTGAAATCTGAACCTGTCTGGTGGCATTCTGTATACTGTTACCCTGAGGTGGGACTTCTGACATGCTGCCATGCTCACTGTTCAGGCAAATTCAAATCAGAGCATCCTAGGATACCATACATGGGTGTCGATAAGAGTTCGCTATCAGCAATTTTGTACCGAAGACAGGGTTGTGCAGTTCTCAGGTAGTCTTTCAGGAGTGGGATAACTTAGTGCCTGACTGTCAGAGGTTCTTTTTTACGAACCGCCACAGCGACCCGTACCGGCTCGGTGATGGCAGGTACCGTTTAAGTCCCCTCTTGTCCAATTTGGTGACGGTATGTTTTCGTAGCCTTGTTTCGGAGTGGGATTGCCATTGGTCTTGCAATCTTGGTGTGAAACAGTTTAAACCCAACTGAAATCTTCTGGAACTCATAGTGGCTGTGGTTACAATTGCTTTGTTTCAGGAGGAGGCCCACCACCCAACTTTGAGCAACAACCCCAAGGGAGGTCTCGTCTTCCACAGGCGCAGGCTTTTCGGGCTCAAGAAAGTCCTATATCACAAGCACGGGAGGAGGCAACCAAATCGGAAAAGAAGCCAACAAGAAAGGGGAAGACAGGGACGCCCAGGACAGACCGGAGAAAGGCGGGGCAGGCAGGGCAAAAGGACAAAAGACAGAGCGACAAGTGCCAAGGAAACAAAGACAGAAAGAGGAAAGAAAAAGCGCCACAAAAAGGTTGTTTTTAAATTTATAAATAAGGTTATATATTAAGAAGATTGCACTGCTACCATGACCGTTCCCTTTGGCATGGTAGATTACCAAACAAACAGAAAAGCGATTCTGGACAATTTGGAAACATATTTTGAAATCCTGAAGGAACAGGAGAATGAACTGTGGACAACGGAAGGACTTCAGCATGAGATTATTGTCGTGAGAAATGAAGCCCCTAGAACCAACTTCAAACAGCGATAAAAGAACATCAAAATTATTGTTGAATATCCGAACACCAGCGGAGACATATTTATTGTGTTTGAATTGGTGGGCCCTGTCCCATACCATGCTCAAATGGGACCGACAACTCAAAGATACAAAAGTTTTTTAAGGTCATTCCAGAAATAACTAGATCGGGGATAAGGTTCGAAGGGGAACACTAAGTTGGATGGTAGTGCCCTGGCGAAGCCTGTTTCGTCTGGAATGTCATGAAAGATAACAGCATTTGATTTTGCGAGACCAGCTCTAGCGATAGTGTTAAATATTTCAAAATGCTTTATGACGATAAGTATACCGGCTTGATCGGAGAAAAAATTTCAGTTGTTAAGGACATGATTGAGAGTTTTTTGTTATTACAGTGCAAGCATTTGTTGAGAATAGATTGCCCCCACCTAGGCAAGGTTGACTCTAGTATTCCGAGAGTCACCAAGGGCATTAACCAGGAATTTACAGACTCTCGAAGGAAGTTAAAGATAATGCTTCTCCAGAGGTTAAGGAGGATTCCCTGGAAAGGAGACATAAAAGGCACCTTGCCACAGAAAGGGAACGAACATGAGTATGCCAAAACTCGGAGATGGTATTGGTCAATATTTGCTTGCGGAGGATTTTGATTATTAAATTAGATGAAGCATTATACACAGTATTAAAAAATATTTCGGATTCACCAGTCAACCTGGATTCTTCCGGGTCCCACCCGCTCTCCTCTAAGCGGGAATCAAGCAGTGATTGACCAGCTAGTCGCTTTATTTCTGCTGGATAGTATGAGTCATTGATGACTCTCGAGATAGAGGTCGGAGATGGACCGGATATTGAGACCATTGGGCATAAAAATAAAAGCAAGGGTACCTGGTTTGGGAATACCAAACCATTTTTTAAGGTAACGATTGCACATAGCATCCAGCGCCTTAAGATGAGAAGAGCTAGATCATTGACTGTTAAATGGTAACGAAGAGAAGGTAAAAATATCTTGTATAGACCTGAATTTTAAATTCGGAACGAATAACTGAAGAATCGATGTTTTCCAGGGCGGAAGTAATTTTATAACTAGGAGGAAAAAATATTGGAAGATTGGTTCGAAAGGTTCAGGACACAAGGAAGTTGTGAGATTCGTTTTACACAGTGGGGACCTGGTCACCATCTATATCGGAATAGAACGGAACGTTGGAGAGGACAGACGTAGAGAGAGAGATCGCATTTGGTGGGTTCGTTAAGTGACATGGAAGACGCTGTGATATTAATGGCGGTTGATGAAACGATGGTGAGTCTTTTTGTCTGGTGATCAAGCAGAAGTCATCCGCAAAAGGAGTGGTAATGAATTTGACACCCCTTGAGATCGTAACCGTAATTGGAATTGGAAAAAGAGCTTGAACTATCGATCAAAGCATCAAATGAAGATCAAAGGGGAAAGCGGGTCGCCTGGAAAAAATACCTTTCTGAATTTAAATTGATTGGAAAGTCCATATTTAGTAGGAAAATCTCCCAGAGCGCGACGAATACAGGTGATGAATATAATATTGTACGCAGGGAGGACATTTCAGTCTGGTAGAGTGTGATGATCAGTTCCATGTTAGGACACTAACAAATGGATCCTCCAAGTAAACCACGTTATGTGAACTGTCCTGGCTTAGCTGGCATGACTAAATAATTTAGTGAAAAACAAGTTGTGATCAGTACACAACTTATGCGTGCAAAAAGGGCTTTCTGAAATGTACATCAAAAGATTATCGATATAACAATTTTCAATCTATTGGCAAGAACTTTGTGAAAAGGTTTGCCTACTGAGCTTGCCAGGGGGCTATCATGCGAAAGTTAGATGGAATTTTAGTATCGCCTTTCTTGTGGATAAGAACAATTTAATAGTTGTCCAAGAAGATGGTGGAACGGCAGAATCGAGCATTTTGGTAAAGAGAGTTGCCATTTAAAATGATGAGTCAGGAAAAAAAGTTGTTTTTACTCAACCATACATGATGCCGTCGGGACCGGGTGCTGATCTTGAGCTTTTTTTGCGAACACAATTTCACCGCACGTCGCACGGTCTAACAGGTCCAGATTAAAATCAAATAGGATTATCGGGCAACACAGCAGGTGGAAACCAATTCATACTGTCGTAGTTAAGCCGTGAGCTCGTTTCATACCGATTTGTAAAGAATTGATCGGCTTTTTCCTTAGAGAATGCTGGCCAGGTACTAACACTGTACAAGCGATACCACTGGCTAGTCTTTTTGCGACGTCCCAAAAATTGATTTGAAATGTCGTTCTTCCTTGCAGTATTTCGTTGAGTTCTCCTATTTTTTTCTTGTTTACGGAACATATTCATAAGTGTGTAAGGCGTCATAAAATAATTCTGCTATCGGCGGTAGAGTTTTTGCCAAAAGCTTTCTTTCGGAGTTTATTTTTGGTTCGTTTAAGTTCGTCCAGAGTTTTATTTGGGCGCTCAACAAATGATTTTGGGTCGGGAACCCTAAACTCGGGGATATCGTTGAAAAACTCTTGCAATAATGCGTTGTTATATAACAGTGCCAGCTTCGCAGGAGTAATTAATCGAGCGAGAGCATGATGTAGAGGAGCAAGGCGTAGACTCAAGCGAGAGTTGTAAAGCGGTCCATTTATCATGTGAAATTCAGGTAACACAAATCGGAAAAAACGGGCCATGGAACAGGCTACCGGAATGACTGAGTAACATATTGAATTGCCCGTGATTTTATTACAGTACGTAGAATGGCAATGAAGTCTAAGTAAAGACGAGGTAGCAATACACATTTCGAAAGAAAAAACTTAAAGTTTCACGGCAGCGACGTCTTTAAAACCATACAAAAAATCAGTCAACTGGTGTACGACGGACATAACGAAAAACGATGTTGACAAACCAGTCGATGAAAGCTCTAGGGGAAATGGAGAAATATGGTGCCAATTGGCAAAGCTTGAAATTGCGCCCTTCCTTCCGAATCGCTCGAAGCATCCTTTTACCCTGAAACCGTTGTTTCTGCCAGTATCAGCATAGTGCAGACCGGGGTGCAGACAGCTCCAGAGAAGCCTGCAGCAAGGGCACCATTGAGCCAGCGGGATTTCCTCAGACCATCTGAAAGGAACACAAAAACACATGCTTGTTGACTGCTTCGTGGTGGGCATAATGATGTTCGAGCTCACTGCTTACTCATGCCTTCTATCAAAGGACCTTCATCCAGACATTTGGGACAATGTCGGTTGGAGTTGTACTTCACCTTCCAACATTCTTTTTGATGCATTGTGTTAGTAAAGCGGAGAGAGGATGTCGCCGTCCAAATCCTTCTGGCTAAGTAGCATCTTGAACCAGAGGCGCATTAGGCGACTATGACTGGGCGTGTTTGAAGGAGTTGCATTGTGCGTTGGATACATTCTGCGACTTCTTTACGCCACATATTGAAGCTATGCACTGGTATTCTGTGCAAACAGTAAGGTTGTGGAAGGAAATAGCACTAGTAACGTGTATTCCCTCTCAGGAGGGAGAGGGCGATACAATTGGAGTGTGATACCTACCTTCACGACCTTATGGTGCTCACGCAATTGTTATTCTTACCTAAAGGAGGTCGTGGAAGGTTTTGTCGAGTTTGTTTTCATTTTTATTTTTTTTGGTGTGTGAGGAGAAAAATTTTGCTGAAGGGCGAATCACGCCGCTGCTGATGTGGTCGTGATATTTGGTGCGTGCCATGTTACCACCATTTGGGGAGTTGGCTCATGTTAAAGTGAATGGGGTTTTTAATAGTATCCAATGAAATTATTTATGCAAAAAGAGGCTATCACTAGTACCACAATATTAATACAACAGAACAATATTCTCTGATTGACACAAATATTGTAGTGTTTTTTAGTATATATGGCCGGTCAGAATTGTTGTGTAATCATTTGTACAGACTGACGAATTGGCCTAATTTACGTTGAGAAAAACTTGTTAAAAAATTGGATTAAAAGTGCCTTTCATGATGAAAAGCAAGGATGGCGCCATTTGTTAAGCCTAAAATAGGTATTGTTTTTATTGACACCACCTTTTTCTGCTCTAGGCCAATTGGCTGAGTAGTTATGACCCATCACATGCCTTTTTGACATTGAATATCTGACCAACCAGCAACTAGACGGCCGGGATAAATGTTTTCCATAATTATTCATATATAGGAGGCCTACCAAAATATACAAAAAATCCTTTTATTAAAATTTGTCAATTGGGTTATAGGACATGGTCACATTAAGCCTCTACTATTACGATCCTCCCTCAATTGGTATTCTCCACCATCACGAACGTTGTTTGAAGGTTTTGTTTTATTATTTGTGAGAAAAAACATTTTGCTGGAGCAAGTGCAAATCACTGCGCCCTGTGATTCAGTTTACGGAGTGGCTTATTGTCAACAGTGGTATGAGGCTTCTGAATGTGGTCCAAATGAAATATTGTCCAAGAAATTTCCGGTTGCGGTTAATGTAGTTATACTCATATATCCCACTGATTTTATAATAGTATTTTGGCTGTTTCATGATAGATTATGGTCAAGGTTTATTGATACTTGTACAAGACGGGACGAATTGACTAATTTATGTTGAGAAAAACGTAGGCAAAATTTTGATTAAAAGCGCTTTACAGGCTGAAAGATAATGATGACTGCATTTGTAAGCTCAAGAATGTTTTTATTGTCGTTTTATTGACCCCCAAAACATGGGTATAGACACCATCTTTTTTGCTTCTAGGCCAATTGGATGAGCAGCTATAACCCATCATAGGCCGTTATAAAAGGTCGCTGTCCGTGACTTGAATATCTGGCACCAACGCAGCAAACTAGAAGGCGGGACAAATATTTTTGGTATTATTCATATTAGGCCTACCAGATATACAAAGAGTCCTTTTATTAGAATTTTTTCAAGG
>JAMKCH010012241.1:0-36744 GCA_023653785.1 Ophioderma brevispina
ATTTTGATGTTAATGGAAAGAAGAAACTCTATGCTATCCTGGGGTACCAAAATTATAGGAATCGGATGTTTAATAAGGAAAATGAAGGGGGTGGTAACTCCCCATGGGTGTATTGTTTTAAAAAAAATGGCGCATGTAGCAGAGGGTAAACTTCAAAAAGTTAATGCCGTGTTTTTCAGGAATATGGAGTAGGATCAGTGGCGTAACAGGCGGGGGGCAGGTTGCCCCCCTGACGACTTTGGCCGGGAAAAAATTTGCAAAAATAATGCTAAATCAGCCGTTTTTTAGCCCTCTGACCGGGAAAAATTGGCCTTTTGACCCCCCTAAGAGGGAAAATTCCCAAGACTGGGAAATTTGCCCCCTCAGAGAGGGCAGGCATGATATGCCACTGAGTAGGGTATAGATTTTACGCCTTAGAGGCATATTTGATTTTATACCCCAGTGACCAGGGTGACCTAACGGTGTAGAAGCATATTTCTTGATGAAATGGGTATGGCGTTCATTGTATAAAACTCACCTGGTTCACTTCCTTATTGAAAAAAAATCATATTCACTGTATAGAGGTAAATTGGACTTTGCAACATGTTCATGTCCGGGGGGAAAAAAAAAAAAAAAAAAAAAAAAAAAAAAAACCCGGGGGGGGGGGGCCCACTTGTATTCAAAGGTGAATATGATGCGTGAACAATATGGACTTACAAAATGCACCCTAAACAAGCATTTCCACCGACTAAAAACATACCCTAAACAAGCATTTTTGTCTGTTTCTGCTACCCTAAACAAGTAAGCAATGAATTGTGTCGTTAATATACTCTTGATATCTTACTTTGCTTCAATTCCGATTTACAGTATTTATGAATTTGATCTCTGCTTAATGTGAGTATTACAAGCCCTAAATGCGTACATCGCAATTTCAGGGTTAAGAAAAAAGATACCCTTTTTTCATATTTTGCTCTCTTTAACACCCTAATCAATGTGCGCGCGTACATCGCCTGTTGAAAAAGGACCCTTTTTTGTTCAGGCATCATATCCACCTTTTAATACAAGTGCCCCCCCCCCCGGGTTAATGTGCACACAGTAATTTACATAATTTTCTAAGGCTCGACAACAGATGAGGTCAAAAACACCACATATTGTCTATACTAAGTTATTTGCTGCTTTATATACAAACGAAGTTCTTTAGTAAACCGGGGTGGTCCGGAGGAGGTAAAGTGCAGGCGAAGCGCAGTCGAAGTGAAGTATAATCTTAGCTTCTATTCGTACTGTGTATTTGTAACTGTGCTTGTCTCACATACATGGTTTGTGTTCTGTGTTCTGTGTTGTATGGACCAAATAGTGGTCAAATCTTACTTGAAGCTCAAAGCGTACTTGGAGCTACTTCCTGAAAAATAATACGGTGATATGAAAGAGCCGTTAGTGAAAAAAAATAATGATATAAAGCGGTAAAATACCGTACCTGTAACTGATGTGTATGCTGTCTCTCCACCATGTGGTAAAGTTGCTTCATCTAAACTTTCCGACCCTTGACCATCCCTTTTGCCACTCTGTATGATTTTGTGTTCACAGTTCATAGACGATTTCGTCACATAAGTAATTTGATGGATTATTCATTTTTTGATCTGTGCCCTAAAATGATTGATTGATAGAGATTTTTTGACCTTGTTATCCAGTGTTTTCCATTGGATTGGACTTGAAACTCTGATTATTTTAAATGCAAACTGTGTTTTGACTTTCGGTACTTCAATAATTGTCTGTGTGTCTTGTATTATAATCATGCAAATTTACTTGTTTAATGAAATAAGAATTAAATATATCTGCAGATCGGCAAGTAGAATATTTATACACGAATGTAACAAGTTCTTATTTAAAATATAATTCATAATTCATATACATTTAGAACATTTAAACAACGAATGCCTTCGATGGTCACTTTGTGAAATAATTTCCATTTCCTTTTTGCAGTTTGAAAATTTTATCAAGATAAGCTTTATAGCATTGCCCCAAGCAAGAATACCATAATTTATGTATGGAAGAATCAAGGAACAATATAATATGAAAAATACATATTCCGGAACGAAATGTTTGATCTTGTTAAGCATTCCAGTTCCTTTTGAAATGTTTTTGGATATATTATGATGATTATTCCATGTGATTTTCATCCGAGGAATTTGGTATTTTTCACCCTAACCAGATTAGTGTTATCTAGCATAATATATAGCTTTGTCCTTAGAATTAACATCGATGCATGATGTTTTAGACGTACCAAGAATCATATAATTCGTATGAGAACCATTAACAGATAGTCTGTTAGTATTAAACCATTTACTTCTGTGAGTTCTTTGTAACTTATTTGCAATATCTTTGTGCGAGTAAGTAATTGTCATATCATCAGCAAACATGACAATTTACAATGTCATTGACATTGACCTAAAATAGATCCTCGAGGAACCCAAGAACAATATTTTTAAATTTGACTTCCAAGATTTGAAATAAACATTTGTTTCTAATACTAAATAACTCTGAACTACTCGTTAACAATACTCTAAACCCATAGGATTCTAATTAAAGCAATAAATAACTGTGATCGATGGTGTCAAAAGCTTGTGACAATCGAAAAAAATACCACGTTGTTTGATTATTTTCAAACTGATTCCCTTATGTTGTCCTATTGGAGCCAAATATATCATAAAAGTAGAGTTGTTTTTAATATAGAAACCAAATTGTTTACAATACCTATTAAATACACACCGTATTAATACTAGCCTTCAAGAATTTTTGAGACGCGTGATAAGGCTCGGCTACTGGGAGTCCGTTTCCCAACCAACGACACTGGTATCCTACCTTCAACTTCACTGCCTTCTGAAATCAAACAGTGTCTTTAGTCTTCCGCTTTCAAGAAACATCTCAAACTTTATTTTGAAGAGGTCTTTTTCATCTCCTGGTTTTCTTACCGCAATGGTCCCTTGCGAATTGTGATTTTTATGACCCTTTGATCTTCTTTGTAGGTAATTTATACAGAAGAAAAAAAAAAAAAGAAGAAAGAAGAAAACGTGCTTCCTTGTTATTATTGCAATTAGTAATATTGTATTGTGTCATATACTTTGCAATATCAAGTTCTATTTGTGCTTTTGGCTACACTTTTATTTTTTAACTTTTTGCAATATGTCCTTATCCTATCGTTTGAAGCAATGCTCGTAATAATTAGTATTATAATATTATTATGTGTTTTTACTTCCGTGCTAAAGAACAGTTTATGTGTTCGAAACGTCGGTTGTTTTCTGTTTCATCATTTAATGTGATTGTAGACCCCTGGTCTTTTTCTCCGTGCTCTGTAATTTAGTTGAGGAGCAAGATGAAGTCCCGTGTGCATTTTGTGGTAAAAGCAAACGACCTGTCTACATATTTTGAGGGGTCCAAAAGAACATGAAAAACCATGTTGCCAATAATGTAGTCATGTAGGAGGGTGGTTTATGGCCCTTTTTCAAAATGGCCGCCAAAAGCATGAAATATGACCTAAAATGAGATATAATAAAAGGGCGTTCATTTTGATTTTGTGGTGAAACCAAACAACCTGTCTAGATATCTTCAGGGGGTCTAAAAACATGAACAACCATGTTGCCAAAAATTTAGTCATGTAGGAGGTTGGTTTATGGCCCTTTTTCAAATTGGCTGCCAAGATTATAAAATATGACCTGAAATGAGATATAATAAAAGGGCGTTCATTTTGATTTTGTGGCGAAAGTAAACAACATGTAGATATCTTCAGGGGGTCTAAAACATGAAAAACCATGTTTAGGCCAAAAATGTAGTCATTAGGAGGGTGGTTTGTGGCCATTTTTAAAAATGGCCGCTAATAGTATAAAATATGACCTAAAATGAAAAAAAAAAAAAAAAAAAAGGAGTAACATTAAAATGCTGATTATATCCCAGTTGAGATCCAAATGGCCAATAGTTCTGTGCAATACAAAAGTCATAACTAGCTATAACTGATTGAGTTGTGGAGCAAATACACCGTTATAACGGCACTTAAAAATGTACGGTTGTCACCTATATTACCCAATTTTGCTCAAGGTTACAAAAAATTTTACGGGCTGCCGTTTGAGAACGGAAATGAATATGAATTTTCTGTTCGTGACCTACCCTTAGTTACCCTAACAATTATCCCTGAGGAGAGTTAGAGCAAAATCCAAGGTGTATGGTGAACTCCCTTCCCGTTTTGGCATGAAAACCATATTATGAATTCATTCATAATTGTATAGTGCGCGATATGGTGAAATCAGTTTTTGACAATTATCTTAAAAACCTTTGACTTTTGGATATAAAAATGTATTAGTGACCCCCCATAATGTGGCCATTCCGCACATTTTGAGTGGTCTCTCAACCTTCTAGGTCCAACGGTTCTGTAGATACAGTCGGTAGTACTTCGCTCAAAAGGGACGTGACCCCCAAAAAAGGGGCGTGGCCATTTCAGCATTTTCGGCGTCAGTGGGAATTATGTTACCAACCAAATATTGTTCCTGGACCTTCAATTAGTGGATTCCTGAAGAGTTTAGCTCTGGACATATAATGCATACAAAACCACCATGAGCTACTAGAGTAGTTGCCAAAAATGTAGTCATTAGGAGGGTGGTTTGTGGCCATTTTTAAAAATGGCCGCTAATAGTATAAAATATGACCTAAAATGAATTATAACAAAAGGACTTTCATTTTGATTTTGTGGCGAAAGCAAACAACTTGTCTAAATATTTTCAGGGGGTCCAAAAGAACATGAAAAACCATGTTGCCAAACGTGTAGTCATGAAGAGGGTTGTTTATGGCCCTTTTTTCAAAATGGCCGTCAAAAGTCTGAAATATGACCTAAAATGAGATATAATTAAAGGTGCATTTCGTGATTTCAGCACTTTCGGTTCACAAGTTATCCATGAGAAAACCATATTCACAAAATTTTAGTTGACTCCGATCTTGCGGTTTTGAGTTATGAGCAACTGTTTGTTTCCCACGGTCCCATAGGCCACTGTGCTGTAATTTCTGTCCGTTTACAGACAGAAAATACCAAATTGCAAATTTCTTACAGGCACGGTCGAATTTGCACGTAAAATTAGGTACCCATAGATTACTAAGGCTAACGGTTCAGATCTCAACTTTTTAGGTAAGTCGGGGGACGAGGTTGTGGATCACGAAATACCCCTTTAAAGGGCGTTCATTTTGATTTTGTGGTGAAACCAAACAACTTGTCTAGATATCTTCAGGGGGTCTAAAAGAACATATTTTAACTATTTAAAATTGGTCCCATTAGGGGTCACTTTCAGAACCCCTGGCACCAAAGCTGAACGCATAACGATGTACAAAAACTGCGTATTTAACGAAAACAGCGACAAATACACACCGGGGACAGCCGGAACATGTTGTAATATGCAATATTTTTACACTTTTACGTGTTCGTATGTAGAGTTTTCAAAAAATTCGCCATTAATGATTGCTCGCCAATCATCGATTGCGGCAGAGGGATTACGATCAAAGGGTCGCTGTTGAATCCCTTCCTTTTGTGCGGGTGAATGGATAAACAGATTAAAATCGGATGGTGGAAGTCGATGTGCTGCTTCCTTATCTCTTTCGGGATCTCTTTCTTCTATGCTATAGGCTAGCACTCCCAATTACCTGAATACACTTAAGGCCGAACCGTCGCCAGAAAAGACCAAAATGAAAAAATGCGACGGTGAGGCTTGCAGAACTAATTAACTCCTTAGCTGCCATTTTGGATGACTGACCACGGGTGATTCCATAAGGAATGCCAGCAATGGCTTTGCACCAGATTTCTCTTTGGATAGGTTTCTACGGAACGGAATGCCCTGCTTTTTAAATGGAAATCTTAATGGTGAACAATATCTCCAGATGCTCAATGAGGAAATTCTTCCACAGAAAACACTACAGAAACACTTCCAAAACACGAACGTTGAGCATTCAGGGTCCACAATGAGGCACCAGCTCATCGGCGAATTTCAGTAAGACAACTCTCCAAACATGAGGAAAATTGCATTGACCTATGATGTGAAGTGGCCACCAAGGTCTGAAGACCTTACGCCTTGTGATTTTTTTTTTCTGTAGGGTTATTGCCAACAAATGGTTTCCGTTTTTCACACGATGTGACGAAGCCAAGAATCCAGGTGATATCAAGCACACCGAAAGTGTTTTATACAAAAATGGCTACAATAAAATAGAACAAACTTCCGGAAAATAGGAGATGTATACTGTATGAAAGATGCGTCTGAGAAGATTTGCGGCATCCACATTCGTACCAGAGGTTTGTTTTTATTTATTTATTGTTTTTTATTTATTTTCTCCTCAGGAAAATATGAGATGTATGTGAAAGATGCATCTGAGAAGATTTGCAGCATCCACATGAGTTTTTTATTTATTTATTTATTGTTATTTATTTATTTTTTGGTACGAGCTTCGGCCAGGCAATTTGAGAGATATTCTCAGCTATTCCAAAGATCCCTTGTCAAAAGACCATTCCCCTTGCTACTTATCACTGCAATGTAGTAGGTTCAGCACCATGCAGCTGAACATGTGTTCAAAGAGAAGACACGCACATCTCTCTGGAATGAATCGAAGAGTTTGGTCCAGCTGAGATGAATATACCAGTCCAGGTCCGGTCCATCATCAAGGTGTCCGACCTATCAGAGGATCTCTTGAGATGAGGTAATAAGGCTTCCACAGAGCAAAATGCACATAACTAATTTTACTAACGTTTACTAACATTTATTCTCGATTGCAGCAATATCCGCATTGTATGGTTATCAATGGATGTGTATAATTGATGTATACAATTGTTGTTTTAACATTAGAATTTTATCTATTGTTTTTGTCGTATTGATAATGATATAATTGCTCCTTTCTATGTGAAGCGCCTAGAGGCCTCTGCATTAGGCGCTATAGCAAGATTGTTATTATTATTATTATTAATGCACAGGAATCTTTTACAGCTATCTGTTCATATCGTTCTCTATCGTCTTCTATTTTTGGCTCGTTGTAGTATCCTGTGTGTGCTCTATCTTGGCAATTGTTCGATACCATGTGGCAGATTTGAATTGAATATCACAATATTCACATCTTCCAGATGTATTTGCATTTTAGGATACTTTCCATCACCATACTTTGCACGATATGTAGGTCAATATATTTTCAGGTGGTATTGGCATTCTGATTTGCCTACAGGGAAAAGTTTGTTCCATATCTTACTTTTTGACTTTTGGGATTATTAGTTGACATTCTCTATCCGTATTGATATTTTGAAATAAGTAATGAATCTTAGAAATTGAATTATTGCACTTGAGAGTTTGAATCAGCTAAGTCATTTAGGTATCTACCGTTCAACATGTGCTCATTACTGTCTTCAAATGCGGTCAGTTCTCTAATTATAAAATTTATAACGCACTGAAACAGCTTGATGGATTTTGGATGAGGTTTTAGCCACTGTTGATTAGGGATTTAAAACATTGGTTTAACTAACTAAACTATCATTATATCTGCAAGCAGTAATTAAACCTAGCTTTAATCAACACTATTTTGGACAGTGGTATCATATTTACTTTTGGAGGTATTAAATATTAAATATTTTTCAAAATGAACAACATGGCATTTTTAGTCTTCATAACTTCAAATTGTTAAAAGGTCATGATTTCTGATTAAATATTTAAAATCTACATTACTTTCACAATCATTGTTGGTGGGGTTTTAGAGGAGGAGGAGGTATTAGTATTTAATGACATACCAACACTATTGTGTCATTTTAGTGTCACAAAGATACTTAATTTCAATTCACTTTATATCATCATACGCATTAGGAAAGAAAGGCCAGTTTTAGAAGCAGCAGGAAACCGGAGTACCCGGAGAAAACCTGCGAGGCCGAGTATGGACTGGAAACCCGGACTGGAAACCAATGTACATGAAATTGCTGGCCCGACCGAGGGGCGAATCCTGGACCACAGTGTTGCGAAGCGTGGGAAGACCCACTACGCTAACCCAACCCAAGTTATGGTTCCGACTTATAATGTCAACATTTGCCCCCATTCAATTTCTCTGAAAGGGGGGTTTGGGGAGATGTCTGACATCATAATATAAATTGCATATCTAATAAAAATAGCAAACAACAACCAATTGACCATTTATGGCAGGTGCTCCTTCTCTGGCATGTCCACCTGGCCACTTATTAATTTCCAACCACCAATTAATATAAGTATTCTCTGTGAAACGGGCAGGTGCTTGGATTATCATTATACAGCATAAAATTAAAGGGATAAGCAGTGATTTGCTAATCTGGAATATCGGGAAAAATTCATGTATATCTTTGTTTCTGACATTTTAGTTACTAACATAACCTGCAAGTGGTTGGCTTGAAATATGCATATTAAAGACAAAAACAGTACATTTTATCCGATTCTAGAATTTTAATATTTGCGTATCCAGTGCAAATAAAAAAAATTCTGCTTTGCTTAGTTCTTGAGAAAAAAAATCTTGAATCTATTTTGATTAAAACCGGAAGTTACCTGCAAATGACCTTTGACCCTCAAAACAAAAATATCTTGCATAAATCGGAAAACATGAATGCATATCTGAAGGTTATGTCACTCTACTATGTTTGGATTTTGAGATAAAAATTATTAGAATATTTTTGGTTTTGGACCGGAAGTGACCCCTTAATAACCTTTGATCCCAAAACTGTGGGCAACCCGAAGACCCTGGTTGGTAACAATGCATGCGCGCTAACGACGTCACTCTGTTATGTAATTTGTAAGGACAGTGATTTTTTGAATATTTTCACAATTTTTGCCTTTCAGACCGGAAATGACCCCCTTAATGACCTTTGACTCCTCATCCCTGAACACCCACTGAATATTTTTGGTTTTGGACCGGAAGTGACCCCTTAATAACCTTTGATCCCAAAACTGTGGGCAACCCACAGATTTCTATTTATAACACTAGATAGCAAACGCCAGCTCAAAAGCCGTAACCATCTTTTCCCGCAGCGCGTACTTATTTCCATAGTGTGGTGTACCAATTTATTCATATATTCCCTGATTTACATAGCGTGGTTTACCAATTTATTCATATATTCACGCATTTGCATAGAACGATGTACCGTTTCCAGGCCAACAGGTTACGGCGCATGCGCGTACGCTTGCGAGTTTCGAATGGATACCGTAATGAATATTTATAATTTTCAAAACACGGTTACGGTGGCCGCCTATTCAACGCGGGCGTACGACATCTCTGTTATTAATATCTATGGGGCAACCCGAAGACCCTGGTTGGTAACAATGCATGTGCGCTAACGACGTCACTCTGTTATGTAATTTGTAAGGACAGTGATTTTTTGAATATTTTCACAATTTTTGCCTTTCAGACCGGAAATGACCCCCTTAATGACCTTTGACTCCTCATCCCTGAACACCCACTGAATATTTTTGGTTTTGGACCGGAAGTGACCCCTTAATAACCTTTGATCCCAAAACTGTGGGCAACCCGAAGACCCTGGTTGGTAACAATGCATGTGCGCTAACGACGTCACTCTGTTATGTAATTTGTAAGGACAGTGATTTTTTGAATATTTTCACAATTTTTGCCTTTCAGACCGGAAATGACCCCCTTAATGACCTTTGACTCCTTATCCCTGAACACCCACTGACATCTACAAATGGATAGTGGGTCTGAATCGCCGAGTGAAACAACAGGAAGTTGCTTTTCGCCTTAGCAATATGGCGGGAAACAATGCATACACCTTGTCATAGTTAAAGGATTATTGTATAACAATAGAACATCTGTGTGGAATATGTACACCAGGAGGTGTATGCATTGTTTCCCGCCATATTGCTAAGACGAAAAGCAACTTCCTGTTGTTTCACTCGGCGACCATTCAACTGTGCGGCAGCCCGCTATCCAGGTGTAGAGGTCAGTGTGAACACCCTATATGAGGCATGGGTCAGTGGTTCCTCTGAAAAAGTTTGGTTGATATCAGCGTAATCCTGTAGAAGAAGATATTTTTGACAATTATATTACATATTTGATGCCTGTAGCCAGGTCAAAGGTCAGACAGGGGTCAAAGTCATGTGACATGTTTGAGCTATGTCAGGGGTAATTTGATGGAAGTCTGGTCAGAATAGGTTAAACCATGACGGAGCTAGATGCAGAAGGAGAAGTGTTGCCAGAAGGAAAAGAACGCATCAG
This sequence comes from Ophioderma brevispina, assembly GCA_023653785.1. Taxonomy (NCBI): domain Eukaryota; kingdom Metazoa; phylum Echinodermata; class Ophiuroidea; order Amphilepidida; family Ophiodermatidae; genus Ophioderma; species Ophioderma brevispina. The sequence continues at coordinate 10,225 of JAMKCH010012241.1, forward strand.
AAACAGAAACAGAACAAGACGGCCTGAAGAAATCGCACAAATACAAGACCTAGCCGTGCTACGCACACGGCTAAGTAAATGACATGTCACATTTGCGATTATTTCACGGGAAGGAAAATTAAACACAGTGTGTTGCACCAAGTTTTAAAAAATAACTAAACAAAAAATCCCTTACTACAAGTGACACACACCGTGATTATATTAACAGAAACAAACTTTTCTTTGTTTAATGTTTGATTCATAATGCTACTATGTGGGAGTATCATCAACAATCACCGAACTACTCATTAAACAAAGCCGAGCATGTCTTTTAACTTTCAGAAGTATATGCGACATATAATCGCCTTAAAAATTGGAAAATCGAAAACAGAAACAGCAACATGGAAATGTTTTCAAACCATAAATTATTATTTGTGACAAATGTGAAAACTCTACAGACCTACAGTCTTTATTACAAATTATGCATGAGCAGCACTTAGTAGATAGCTTTTATTTATCCTCATGATGTGCCCTTTACTGAGAGGGTTAAAAATAATTCAAAACCGCCCATCAATATCATATCGTATCAACAATTCACCACAAATATTCTAAGTTTTGCTTGATGGCATAGCCCAATGGTCTAAGTGGTAGATAATACTGCATGATTTTGTATTGGTCCGGGCCCACTGCTTTCAACATATTAAAATGTTGCAAATAAGTCTCAGATTGGATGATCATTCATTTTTAATTCGGGGACGTAGACTTTTTGGCAATCAACTCCAATGTATATTTTTTGTGGTTTAATATTGTGAACTTAGGTTCACAATGGAGATACAAAATCATTCTGCTTGCACATAAAGGTGTTAATTTGAACTTGAGAATTTCAGGTGGAAGTCGATTTCATTTTAGTTTATTTACCAGATAAAAACAAACATAAAATATATAAAAACACAAATATATAAAAACAAACATAAAATATAAATTGCATATCAAATGTAAAATCACCAAATCAAAGACGAAAAGTAATACACACCCCCTTCCCACAACTACAATAACCCCCCCCCCCCAAAAAAAAAAAAAAAAAAAAACAGGGACAGGGTGCACCCTGGCAGGGGAGGACAAAACAGTGATTACTAAAATCACTTTCAAAGTGGCCAACCCATAAGTGCATTCAAACAACAAGGGATAGGCATGTAGTGGGAAGAGATGTACTGGCCGTCCAGCACCTCTTTCATTCCAGGCCATAAGCCAGCACAAGAATACACCACATTATATCTACACCTCGTACAACACAAACCTCACCCACGTCCACCTACCCATCCACTCGCACAGCAACACACACTTCACACAACAAATGCCCAAATGCATACCCACGTGACTCAAACTGAGACTGATAAACTGATTAGTACAATTGCACACCCATTAAAAAGGAAACACGAAAAATTACCAAAATAAATCATTCAAGCCATTTGGCTGAAGATACAAACCTATGATGGAGGTTCAACAGAGTTGATTACAAGGATTGGCAGGGAGTTGATAAAAATGCGGGGAAACAATTAAAAACAGTATTGAAAGTATCAGTGCGGGCAAAAGTATGATTGAACTTAAGAATATCTTTGTGGCAAGAGTTGACAAAGATAAATCGAAAAGGATCAATATGACACTTGCCATGCAGACATTTTCCCTGTAAGTAACTGCCCAGCAGCAAAACTGATCTCTACACCACCAAACACTGTCTTCCAAAACATCATTTCTCAAGTATACCCATATCATGTCTAGACCCCAACGCAGGCCTTTTCTAAGGTCTGCCTTGACTATAGTGTCATTGAACTTAGAGAGATTTTCTAGTACAAAAAGTAACATCATTACTGATACGTGTAACAACCTCCAATGCGATGGCCTATGTCTGCAGGAAACCCACGGAGGAATCGAAAACCATCGCCCAACCATACCAGGAATCGTCTTAGCCACCGAAAGACCACATAGACAGTAAGGAAGTGCTTTTTTCGTGAAAACAGGCTCCAATGTAGAAGCAACATCAATGTCTGCTGACAATAACATCGAAGTCCTCACTATTGAGCTCAGCTCTGTCATAGTTACATCAGTCTACAAACTTCCATCAGTAGACTTCAAACACCCTCAATTCAGCCTCGGGAATCCCACCAAACCTCACTTCTTTATTGGCGATATCAACAGCCATGGTACCCAATGGGGCTACAATTAAACTAATAAAGACGGACAAGCTGTCGAATAATAGATAGACGGTCAACATCTACGTCTTCTCCATGACTCTAAGCTGCCGCCACCATTTTATAGTGCTCATTGGAAGAGAGGTTACAACCCCGATCTAGCTATTGTTAGTAAAAACATCTCTAACTTGTGTAGCAAGATTGTTCTGGATCATGTTCCACTAACTCAACATTGACCAATCGGTATCCAAGTCAACGCTGCAGTAAGACCAAACAAAGTGCCTTTTAAGCGTCGCTTTAACTATAGGAAAGCAGACTGGCAAGGATTCACTGATGACTTGGACCAGAACGTGAAGAGGATTGCTCCAAAACCCCATAACTATGACAATTTTGCCCAACTAGTGAACAAGACTGCCGGGAGATTCATACCCAGAGGCTGTAGGACGGAATGTATACCAGGCCTTTCCAAGGAATGTGCTGAAGAATATCAAGAGTATACTACCATGTTTGAAGCTGATCCTTTCTCAGCTAAAACAACTGCTAAAGGTTTCGGAGAGGATCTCCCAGGAAAAGATCAAAACCTGACATACTTTAATTGAATCCACCGATATGACCCATAACAGCAAGAAAGCATGGTCTACCATCCGAGAGCTTCAAGGGGACCCAACAGAACCTCCACAGCAACCAAATGTTACACCCAATCAAGTTGCCCACCAACTGCTTTTAAATGGCAAGTGCAGCAAGAAGCCCAAGAAGATCAAACAAGACCGTAAGAGGTTTAGTGGCGACCCTGGTTTCACCCGCCCTTTCAACATGGAGGAATTGGAACCCGGGATTGCTAAACTTCAACCAGGAAAAGCTGTAGGCCTTGATAATATCTCAAATGAGCAGCTGAAAAACTTCGGCCCAGTAGCAAAGGAATGGCTTCTTGAGCTCTACAATTGCTGCCTTATTTCCCACAGGTTCCCAAAGATCTGGAGGAAAGCACATGTTATGGCACTCCTAAAGCCTGGGAAAGATCCATCTAATCCCAAGAGCTATAGACCAATATCACTCCTCAGCCATACCTACAAGCTCTTTGAACGTCTCCTGCTCAACCGTATCGCACATGTGATAGACGAACACCTCATACCAGAACAAGCAGGTTTCCGGCCAGGCAAATCAACAACTAGCCAAGTAATCAACCTAACTCAACAGATAGAGGATAGTTTTTGAGAAGGGACTGGTAACCGGAGTTGTGTTCGTTGATCTATCAGCAGCTTACGACACTGTTAATCACAGATGCCTACTCCATAAGATTTTGGAACTCACCAAGGATATCCGCCTGACTGAGCTAATCAAAGGATTGTTTTCAAACAGGATGTTCTTTGTTCAGCTACAGTTATTTAGGAGCGAAGAAGAGTCGATGGCGTAAGCTCAAGAATGGTCTACCACAAGGGAGCGTGCTTGCACCTCTCCTGTTTAATATCTATACCATGTATACCAACAACCAACCTAGGAGTGCAGGAACCTGTCGTTTTATCTATGCTGACGACCTTGGAATTACTGCACAAGATACAGACTTCACAGTTGTTGAAGAGAGACTCTCCAAATCTTTGGATGAACTCACTCTTTACTATGAGGAAAACCACCTACGTGCAAATCCATCCAAGACACAGGTGTGTGCTTTCCATCTACGCAACCGTGAAGCCAAACGTCAGCTTAATGTAACCTGGTCTGGTACACCCCTGGAGCACAGTGATAACCCTGTCTACCTAGGAGTTACCTTGGACCACACTCTCTCTCTCTTATAAGACCCACATCAAGAAGACGAAGAGTAAAGTATGTTCACGCAATAATATCTTGAACAAACTCACTGGCACAAGATGGGGTGCTCGCCCACATACCCTAAGATCGACGGCACTTGCCCTGTGCTACTCATGTGCAGAGTATGCTTGCCCTGTATGGGAAAGATCAACCCATGCCAAGAAGCTTGATTCAGCATTAAATGCCTCCTGCCGGCTTATCACAGGATGTCTTCGTCCAACACCAACGGAGAACTTATACATCCTAGCGGGAATTGCTCCACCAGACATCCGTCGTTGTGTAGCGAGCATGCAAGAGCGTAGCTGCCAAGTATCTAATGTGAAGCACCCTATGTCTGGACAGAGACCTGCTTCCAACCGCCTTAAATCCAGAGAGAGTTTCTTAAACAACAAAGTCCAACCTCTTGAATCAGTCTCTAAGGAGTATAAGAGAGTCGCATTGTGGAAAGAAAGACTTGCTGTCAACCAAGTAACATCTATTGGTATTGAACCTGGTGAGCATCTTCCACCTGGAGCTGACTCCTCATGGGCTGACTGGCGATGCCCCCGGCGATGCCTCAACAGATTGAGAACCAGAACTGGCCGATCTAAAGTTTCCTTGCAGAAGTGGGGCTACCTGGAAGCAGATCAAGACACTAGCCGTGGTTGTGGAACAGCACCACAGACTATGGAACATCTCTTGGTCTGCCAACTGTTGGAGCAACAATGCACAAATAAGGACCTTGCGGAATTCAGTGAAGCAGCCAGACGTTGTACCCATCTCTGGCTGGATCATATTTGAGAATCACTGTGTTTGGACACGATAAGAAGAAGAATAATTTACTAACAAAGGCAATAGTTAACCCCTGTTTTTTTTAATTTTAACACATAAAAAAGAATTGCAACAATGCAAAAATATGGGTTTTGATCAATTTTGAGTGTGCAATCTTTTCAAAATGTGCCAGTGTCTCTTTAAGTAATTTGAAAATGTGAAATTTTGTTATCTTTTAATCATCACCTTTATTTAAGAATTAATGATCAAAAACCTCATTTCAATATTTGGTCACAATTGTTTACAATTATTTCTTACACAAAGGCAGTTTTCTTTAATATAAGGCATTTCCAAAGATTCTTGTTATTTGGGGTTTTGGTTAAGGTTGATTAAATCGTGTTTGTAGACTTCTCCAAGGCTTTTGACAGTGTCAACAGGGATGTAATGCTCACCATATTCTCACCAACTACGGTGTCCCAGATGAGATTGTCAAAGCAATTGCCAACATGTTTAACCTATCCAGCTTTGAGCAGATGCCCACAAAGGAGCTCCTATAGTAGATATCAAACAGGATGTTCTTTGTTCAGCTACAGTTATTTAGGAGCGAAGAAGGTCGATGGCGTAAGCTTCACGAATGGGCTCACAAAGGAGGCGTGCTTGCACCTCTCTGTTTAATTATCTATACCATGTTACCAACCAACAACCTAGGAGTGCAGGAACCGGTCGTTTTATCTATGCTGACGACCCTTGGAATACTGCACAAGAATACAGACTCACAGTTGTGAAGAGAGGACTCTCCAAATCTTTGGATGAACTCACTCTTTTCCTACTATGAGGAAAACCACCTACGTGCAAACCATCCAAGACACAGGTGTGTGCCTTTCCCTCTTACGCAACCGTGAAGCCAAAACGTCAGCTTAAGGAACCTGGTCTGGTTACACCCATGGAGCACAGTGATAAACCCTGTCTTTTGTACCTATAGGAGTTAGCTTGGACCACCACTCTCTCTCTTATAAGACCCACATCAGAAGACGAGAGTAAAGTATGTTCCACGCAAATAAATCTTGCAACAAACTCATTCTGGAACAAGATGGGTGCTCGCCACATACCCTATGATCGACGGCACTTGCCTGTGCTAATCATGTGACAGGGAGTATGATTGCCCTGTATGGGAAAGATCAACCCATGCCAAGAAGCGGATTCAGCATTGAAATGCTCTGCGGGCTTATCACAGGATGTCTTCGTCCAACACCAACGGCGAACTTATACATCCTAGCGCGGAATTGCTCAACCAGACATCCGTCGTTGTGTTGTAGCGAGCATGCAAGAGCCGTAGCTGCCAAGGTAGCTAATGTGAAGCACCCCAAGTCCGGACAGAGACCTGCTGCCACCCACCTTAATTCCCGAGAGAGTTTCTTAAACACAAAGTCCAACATTGAATCAGTTTCTAAGGAGTATAAGAGAGTCGCAATGTGGAAAGAAAGGACTTCTGTCAACCACGTAACATATATTGGTATAGAACTGGGGAGAATCTTCCACCTGGAGCTGACTCCTCATGGGCTGACTGGCGATGGCCCCCGGCGATGCATCAACAGATGAGAACCAGAACTGGCCGATCTAAAGTTTCCTTGCCGAAGTGGGCTACCTGGAAGAAGATCAAGACACTGCCGTGGTTGTGGAACAGCAACACAGACTATGGACATCTCTTGGTCTGCAAACTGCTGGAGCAAACAATGCACAAATAGGACCTTGCGGCTTCAGTGCAGCCGCAGACGTTGGTACAATCTCTGGCTGGACATATTGAGAATCACTGTGTTTGGACACGATAAGAAGAAGAATGAAGTTACTAACAAAAGGCAATGTGGCCCTGTTTTTTTTTTAATTTTAACACATAAAAAAGAATTGCCAACAATGAAAAAAATATGGTTGTGACTCAATTTGAGTGTGCAATCTTTTCAAAATTTATGCCAGTGTCTCTTTAAGTAATTTGAAATGTGAATTTTGTTACTTTTAATCATCCACCTTGATTTAAGAATAAGACAAAAACCTCATTCAATATTTGGTCACAAATTGTTACAAGTATTATTACACAAAGGCAGTTTTCTTTAATATAAGGCATTCCAACGATCTGTTATTTGGGGTTTGGTTACGGTTGATTAAATCGGGTTTGTAGACTTCTCCAAGGCTTTTTGACAGTGTCAACAGGGATGTAATGCTAACCATATTCTCACAACGACGGGGTGTCCCAGGCAAGATTGTCAAAGCAATTGCCAACAGTTAACCTATCCAGATTTGAGCAGATAGCCCACAAAGGAGCTCCTATTTAGATATCAAATCGCTTTGTGCTATCTCTTAATACAAGGTTGGTCCATTTTTGATGGCCAATAAAAACTAGTTGTGTGATGTGTGCATGGATTATGAATGCATATTTTCTCATGCGTTGATAGCAGACAAAGGAGCGCTATAGTGGAGATACAAATCCGCTTTGTGCTATCTCTTATACAGGTTGGTCCATTTTTGATGGCCAAATAAAAAATAGTTGGGTTTGTGTCATTTATATATGAATGCATTATTTCTCCAAGGCAGCTGTGATAAGGAATGGTATTTGCCACAGCAGCCGGCAACCATCCGCTGTGCATGGATTACCCACTGCTGCATTGAAAACCAAGGGACATTAATGTGGATTTCCCATAAAAAAATTGGAAGACCGTGTAGAACTGTTTTTGTCTAAATTGGTTCTGTTATACAACCCACGAAACCGCTAAACAGAAAAATTTAAACCGGTCTCATATTTTTGTTTTAAAAACCTTATTATAAATCTGGATATGAAGTTCCACAGACGTCCAATAAAGTCTGTTGAAGAGACTCTATTGGAACAAAAACATTAATAACAATAGCTCAGCGGAATGCGATCGGCGCGTGTGGTATTTTGCAGGGTCAAAGGTAAGTTATGTTCAAATAACAATGCTTAATTAAATATTTGCTGGTGTTCATGATCTGAACCTTCATTTCAAAACATCAAAGCTATCTAGATTGAAAAAATGTATTTAATCGATCGATCCTCCAACCGTTAACTTTTAACCCACCGCCTTCGCCCCTTTCTCCTATCACTACTTACTCCTAACCTCAGCCCAGCACGCCTCTCTCCTTGCCATTCATCTCACTCCCTTATCGTGTCACATTTATTTACTAGCTACATTACTATACATTGTATGAGTTCCATAACCTTTTTACCTGTGGCCACTAAAAATATTTCCTCTTCCCTCTCACGGTTAATGGATAGACCTAAAACTTTTAATGAGGTCTCCTTATTTGAAATCTTACTATAACAACTAATGGAATCATCCAAGGGAGATACTCTTTGCTCCCTATTCTTTGTAATTGTTGTTGATTACGTCCTCCGACAGAGTCTTGACATCCTGCATCATGAATCAGCATCTCACCGACTTGACTACGAGAGGATCTAGAGCTCTAACAGCCGATCTGATATGTAGTGCAACAAGACCTACTAACAGTCAGAAAACCATATGGCGTGTAACCTGTCAAACGAGCACTTTACCAACCACCAAAGATGAATATTTGGGTATCCCTGTTCTTACAGCAAGGTGTTGGATTAGACATCATTTTAAAATAACTTCCAAACAAAATAGCATTACATCACAACATATCTATAAATTCAATTAAAGTTTAAAAATAAAACAATTTTTGTTAATTTACAAATAGCCCCTAACATTCCAGAAAGTGAATCAGATGCATTTGAATTATTGGCCACATATATTTGTGTCACTGTTGATGTTGAGAGCCATTGATGCAAGAACATACATTTGGGCTACTGGATTACCATAATTTCCTGTTTTGATCATCACAATTTGAATCCATTCTTTGGAAGAGAACTGGAAATTATAAGACATCAAGTAGGGAAACTCCCACGGTAAGAATTTTTGTATCCTTCCAAGTATTATCTTCTTAAGACTTACCACTTGCTTTCCTTACACCAGCCTCCCAATCTTGGCACAGCTGCAAATAATTCACACCTGTTAGTAATTTCTAATTACAAAATCCCAGATGTAATAATAACAAGCACGTGTTTGATGTAGAATTCGACGATAAATAAGAAATTGCCAACTTCTGTCATTGTTGATGTGAAAGCCGTTGGTGCAACAGCATTCCATTTCTGCCTAATGCATGTAGCATACCCATCTTGGATCATCTTGACTGGCATAATTCTTCAGTAATCCAATGTAACAAGGTAAGACATCTTTGTACTCCTCTCTGGACATAACTTCCAAGCCCTATTTACAATGTTAGAAAATTTTCCGGAAATTTCTGGCCGCAGAATTTCCAGACTTTTTAGTTTGGTAAATTACAGAATTTCTGTCAATTAACGGGAACTTGACAGGTAATTTTACAGAAATTTGTCTCTATTATGGAAAAAATGTGTATTTTAACAGAATTTTTCCGTATTTAAAATTGCGGAACGAAAAAAAAAAAGTCGGAATATATGCTGACCAGAATTTTTTTTATTTTACGGAAATTTCTAACAGTGTACTTTTTAAGCCAGGGCTTCCCAAACTTTGGCAATACGGGCTTGTGATTGCATTCTTTCCAACATAAAACAGTGGTCTCTGTGGTCAAATGCCTGAGTTTATTTCAGTAATCTCAGAAGTGCCCCAAGGTTCTGTCTTCCACAGTGTTTGAAAGTCTTTTTTTCCCCATGTTTATTATGACAAAACCAGACTAACAAAAATATCAATGGCACCACACTTTTGCGCATTCTTATTCCCACTAACTTCATCCTGTGGAAATTTTACGACATTTCATTGCGGGAAATATGATTTAGAGAATAAGGCATTGTTTTAGCCTCTGCCCAAACAAGGACCTTGCGGAATCAGTGAAGCAGCCAGGGACGGGTACCCATATCTGGCTGGAATCATATTTGAGAACCGGTATGGACACGATAAGAAGATGGAAGCTCTGCCGTGCATCATCGGTTCATATCACACGGACGTGGACGACACAATTTTAAAATGCATTGTTGAAATAAATTGCTTCAAAATGAAGGGAGGGACTTACGAAGCAACTTTTTCAAGCACTATAAAATTTCTACAATTTTAAGTAATACATGTACCACATTACAGTGCAAAAGTAAATCACTTAATTCAAATATGTCTATACAGTTTTTCTATTTCAATTAAAGAAACCCAACATCCAAGCACTGATGTTCAAAAGAATTGTTTTGTAGGTCATTGGCCATAAAGCAAACATTGACACCATAAATGTGAGTGGCATGAGTATTATTAGCATTCATGATAAGCACCAACTAACCCACTCCATCCAGCTCACGGGGATATCTAGAAACATAACATAATGAACTTTTGATTAAAAAAAAATATTTCTAACCCACATACATTTTGTATGCAAAATTAAAAAAAATGCTTATGATTCTGACACATTCTTTGTGTTTTATAGTTCATGACATCCTTAAGTAAAGGTTATTTCCAAAATTCAGTTGATTCTGACAGGTTGTTAGATGGATGAGCAAATGTTTGCTCACAGCGCCCTAGGCTACTGCGTTGTTAATTTTGTCTGTTTACGAACAGAAATACAAAATTATGAATTTTCTTCCAGGTAGGCACACATACAATACTTAGGCAAAATTTCAGCTGATAGAAACATTTATCTACAGTTAACCTATCTACCATAAGCACTCAAGAAAATAAGTAACACCACAGGAATACATGCTAACATCCTTAAAGTTTCATTCTTGATTTTTAGACATCAGTTTGCTGATGTGGTCTTTTCTACCAGTGCGTTGTGTTTACGACTTCTTGTACAGCCATCTTGGTCGCAGCTCCGTTCACAGAACCGTGACGGGATAGACTTTCCAAAAACTGAAGATGAACGTTTTAGTATGGGGGGAGGTTATGCGAAGAAAAAGATTAAATGAGAATTAAATAACCTTGTTAAATTATCTTTATTTTAGGAATGGTGGGTGAGAGATAATGTATGCTTCCGTTCATGCATGAGCAAGCAGGTTCCAAAAGAGGATACAAGGTCAGATCTATTGGCTTTAAAAAGTAACATGAAAAACATAAGACCTTAACACTCTTTTTATGATGCTATCTGCTTGGAAAGCGATGGACCCCTCTTTCTGATCTAACACCTATAGAAGATGTCTGTAGCTCCCTACCAAACCAGGTTTGTTAGCTCAGTTGCAAGAGGGTCGTGTTAGTATTACGGAGGTTATCGTTTCGAACTTGAGTCCGGCCAAGCGCAACATGTTTGCACTACTTGTGTGCGATGGCTTATCTCCAGGAAAAAGATTAATAAAAATTCATCAGTATAATATTTCTGTTTTCAACCCTACACTAGCCCGTGTTTTGTGTTCCTGCTAGGAGATGCTCCACATTTCACAGAAAGTTGGTACAGTTACTATAAGGCGATCCTGAACAGCCCCCTCCATGGTCCAAGCTTCACATAATAGTAGTTTTCCTTGCAAAGCTCTAAAGAAAGTAATCTTTAGGCCGGTGATGCCAGACACCTGGATGCGATGAGCTCCCCAAAGGTATATTCCCTACCTTCCCTTTACGTACAGGAAGTTCTTATAACCTATAACCAAATGATACGAGGCATTGAAATAAACAAACCGCCCCAAAGGTCTGTACAAACCTACCGAAAGGTGAGCCGATGCTGTCACTTCTCTCTAGTGTGTCTCCAAAAGCCACACACCAAGTCCTCTTGTATTACAAAAATAAAGGAACCCAGTGGCGCCCCCCCCCCCCCCCCCACCGAAAATCACCATCAATCCTGTATATCCCGCAAAACTGGTCCACAGGCCCACAAGGTATTCTGTTAGTCAAGTCTCATGGGATGACACTCACATTCAATGCCCCCAACTGTCCTGCACTGGAATTGAGTCTCTGTGCCTTGTTGGATCAAGGGGAGTTTCCGTAACCTGACCAATCTGACACACCTTTCGGCACACTTACACCCATACCAAAGCACCAAAATCGGTGTGGTTTGCAATCCATATTCAGGTTTTCCCAACCTTTTTATCCAAGACCCATTTCTTGACACTATGCTTGTGGTAAATACTGGTCAAAACCCCCATTACTCAAAATAATATGTTCTCAAAAGAAAATTTTCACTAGTCAAGAAAAATTGAGGTTGTGGAGAGGCACGCATTGGCAAGCCAAGTTTTCAAGCCAGGGGAAGGGACAATATTAAGGTCGTCTATATCTACCGAAAACTCGGAATCTACTGACGACAGGGAATCAAGGGCAATCCTTAACAATCCTTAAAATTAAAGAAAACAGAATACAATGTACCAATCCAACTCCAATGATGAAAGGAACTGTGGTTGTAGCATTCCAAGGGCATGGTGCTCCCCATTCCTAAAAATATGCGAACGAAGCATGAAAATACCAGTAACTTAATTATAATGGAGTTTGAAGATTTGGTCTTCGAACAGGACTGTAAGTAAAAATGATATAATAAAGTACCCAATTAAAGGGCCATGGACCCGATCGCTAATAGCCTCGTCCCAGAAACCCAGATTTTACCGGAAGTGGTCGAAATTTTTGTATCAGAGAAAATGCTATTTTCGTATTTGCCTAGAAATCTTAGGGTCAAAGGATGTTTGGTTTGAAGTTATGAGTGAAAATGTGCCCCATTTTGGTCGACCAATATTAATTTTACACAGTACCTCTATGGGCTTACAAAAACCAAGTTTTTAGCTCTCCATCAAAGCGGATTGAAATATCGTCGCGAAACTTTACAGATGGGGTTTTGGGTGAAGGCCATTCTATTCAGATGAAAACATTCATGTACTTAAATCGCACCATCCCCCTTTAAATTAACAACACTGCAAGTTTGGTTAAAAATAATAAAAAAAAATAAAAAATTAAAATAATAATAAAAACCCTTGGTTAATTGTAGTGAGTATTTTAAAGAACACAATGTTATAGCTTTATTTCTCTTACAACCAGTACAAAAGGGAACATCATGCTCCGTCTTCAAGAAATGAGGACCTAAGAAAGAGCTACCCGTACCCGTCTTCAAGAAATGTGACCTAAAAAATAATTACCATCTCAAGAAATGAAGACCAGCTAGAAAGAGATGGCCTAAATTACGATATCGTTAGGAATATTAAGTCAAATATCCACAGAGGCATTGGGAAGTTGTGAAGAATTTTCTCCTTTATCTTTATTATTAGCTTTAAGATAGTGAAGTGAGGTAACGTTCCTAATACAAAAATGTCTTCTAGCTCTTGTTTTGAAACCTTGAGTTGAAAGGTGATTATTTTAGATGTTAAATCATCCACTCAAAAAACAAGCTCAAAGCAAGGTAAAAAAGAAACCAGCTTGAACAATATAGAAACGCTTGAGAGCTTCAAGGGACGCAGTGGCGTAGCTAGCATGTTCGGGGCCAGTGGACAAAACACCAACCGGGGCCCATAGGTTAGCACGATTCATCGTGCGTCTTCACAGTGGTGGCGACAAAAGTAACTTGTTATCAATCCTAATGCAAATAGATTCAAATTAAAATTGTTCGAGCAGAACCTTGGAACAACAGATATCATTCACGCGTGGGTAATTTAAAGAAAAATGTGCTCAATAATACCTCTGAATGCAAAATATTAATGCACAAGGATTATACATAATACCTGAGAGCTCACAATCCAATCTTGAGAATTTTCAAATTCTAAGAAATACGTGTTAGAAATGACTCTCGCGCTCTCTCACTCTTCCTCAACTTCTCTTAGGCCCTTTAATTCCGGGGCCCAATTCCCCCTTTCTGCATAAACTAATAGTGTTAGACTTCAAAGGGACATGGTCCGATCGGTAAGGGCCCGTTCCCAGAAAATCCATTTGGGATTGAAGAAAGCTATATTTTATCATTTACCCTTGAAATCTGGGGAAAGAAGTTTGGTTTGGATGTTATGAGAGGAAAATGTGCCCCATTTGGTCGACCAATATTAATTTTGCACAGCGGTCGTGGGAAGTACAAAATCACGTTTGTAGCTCTCACATCAAGACGGATCAAAAATATTCGGCGCGAAACTTTAACAGAGGGGGTTTGGGTTGAAGGTCATTCTATCAAGATTAAAACTTAAATCGGAATCACCCCCCTTTAATGAATATCTCAGGGCTGATGTGCCATATGTCAAATTACGGAAAGAAGTGGGTCCAAATTAGAGAAATCATAAGTCATCTTGGGCTCATAACACCGTGTCACTGAATCCACGCTAAAACGAAAGTATGCTTTAGTCTTCAAGGGCCCATCCAGGGTCTTTTTCGGCCAAAACTCTCGTTTTTCTCTAGACTTTCGGGCCCCCAATTCCTAATTATTCTAGAAAATCTAGTGCAGGTCAGAATTTGCCAATGGGTCAAATAGACCACAGGGATCAAAGTTTAAGTAGAGAATGAACAAAACACCGCGGATCCATGACGAGAGTCACTGAATACAATGTCATAATTTGTATCTGGGGCCTGGTAAATGGCCCATAGAATTTTTTAAATGCCAGACTTGCCAACGTTGACATTAAGATAGGGCTCGGGTTACGGTAGATGGCAGGCTAGAAGGATTAATAAATGCAGCGTTACAGTATTAGGGCCTGTTTTGAAAAGCAAATTTATAATATTTGTTCTCCCTCTCTCTCTCTTCGCCTCCCTTTCCCTCTCTTTCTTTTTTCTCGCTTTTCTCTTTCTTTTTCTCTCTTACTCAACCTCTCTATTTTCTCATGTTGTGGGGCCCCTTACCTCTCGGGGCCGTGGACTTGTCCACCCTGTCCCTATGGTAGCTACGCCCATGAAGTGAAGGAATTAGGGTACGGGTAGGGAGGTGGGAGAGTATGGGGAGGGTATTTTTTTATTTATTGTCTGTGCTTATTAGTGTCTTTTGGGGAACAGTGTTGTGCCGAAAACACCCGGTGCCGAAATACCCGGTGCCGAAGTTCCCTCCTCTCAAAAACTGCCGAAGTACCCGGGGCATCGGCAAAGGAGAAGGGAAGGTGGAAAAAAAAAGTGTGTTGATGTGTAGAGCCACGTGTTTACGCAATTTTCGTGAATTTTATGGGACATTCTACAATGAAACTTCATAAAAAAAATCAGCTTTGGCATGTAGGGACAAGCTTATGTAATAGTAGACGTAAATACGAGGTTGTAAACGCCAAAAAAAACCCACATAGACCCATGAAGACGCATGATTCGTTAGCAAGGTAGCGAATGGGAAACATGTATACTTTATAATGCATTGATTGTAAAGGTCCCCTGATTGATGTAGGCCGGTTGCAACACGGGTTAGGTTTAGGGTTGGGTTATAGGCCTATAGGACCTAGGTAAGATTAAGGTTAAGAATTAGGTTAGGGTTTGGTTATTAGGGCCCGGTGCGTGAGTACAATATTGGGATTTTATACCCCGGTTTCTTCTGAAAAATTAAATGGTTATATGATTTTATTTGTTCTGATGGGGAGGGGCGTCATGTTAAATTTATTATTAAGTAAAACAAGACCTATCGGCATATCAGCAGTAGCCTAAATCATCTGATCTACCTAATTGTGTGTGTTGGAGGGCGGCCGGGATGGCCGATTGTGTGGTCTATGCAATAGGGCCTGTAACTTTACAGTGGGTTCTGCAATTTTCCAAACCAATCTTTCAATTCCTGGGCCCCTCCCTTGTAAATAATGAACGGGCCTTAAAATTATTAGTTGAAAGCTAATTCTTAGCCTGTCGTACGAGCTGAGTCAACTGAACACTATTTCGTGTCTTATGTGTCCGTACAGCCCGATTCTTGGAGAGTTTGGCCCGAAATCATGATCCAGGAGCATATATTTTCAACTCAAGGGGCGCTATTCATTATTAATTATGTGTGCGCTTTATTCCGTTAATGGTTATATTGAAGTTACAGAAAGAAACGACTTCCTGCGTGGGTGTGTCTGTGGGCCCCCCGGGGGGGGGGGGGGTTCTCAAAATGTTTTTGGGTACCCATTCTCGTTCAGGGGTTCTGAAAGGGACCCCCTTAACGGGACCAATTTTCAGTGAAATATTACCCCTAACGGACCAGTATTCAGTTAAAAAGATACCGGTTTCGGTGACAATATACCCCTAACGGCGACCAATTGCGGTAAAAGTATACCCCTAGCGGGACTGCTTTCAATACGTGAATAAGAATATACCTTTTAAAGAACCAATATGAGAAAAATAACACTTTGTACTACTATAAGACAATTACACAATGCGGTTATTTTACTGGACATGTGAAAGTTATTTCCCAGGTTTGCAATGGAGGCCAGTCACAATCTTACCTGAATTGATACCCCTAGCGGGGGGACTAGAACTTGATTATTGTGAATTGATACCCCTAGCCGTAGTCCGCATTTGCAGGGTAGTCCCTCTTTTTTGCGAACGAGCATGGGGACCCGACCAAATCCAAGAACCCCCCCCCCCCCCCGTGTGTGGGCGCTCGTCTTGTATCTAAAGGTCGTGGGTCGAATCCCACTCAGGAAACAAAATTTAGTTTATGATTTTATTTGTATTTTTAGAGTTGGAGATTGGAACATAAAAAACATCAGAGTTGTGAGTGAAGTAGAAAAATATTGAATAAGCTGCCTTATGAGATAATAGGACTGGTCATGGTCCTGCCGTACGACAAGGTCATCTGCCGAAAGACCGGGCGTTTCGGCATAGGCCGGTATTTCGGCGCAGCACCAGTTTGTTAGACAAATATCTAAAACTGTCTTGGGTACAGGACTGTCTTTAACAGAATAATTGTAATACCATATTGCATTTATCTGTTATTAAATTAGGGTAATGGAATGTCTCTAAGGACTAATACATATGAACCACTTAAATGCATAAGGGGTCGCACTTCCGTTAGTGCATAACGAACCCCCCAATATAACCACTTCCCTAAAGGATTTTTTAGATGAAATCACCACATGTTAGAAGGCTTCAAAGACATTAACAATTCAGAAATAAAAACTGAAGAAAATTGTTCAGAAGACAATTAGGGGCAAAACATTGATTTTAATTTTGCGTCAAAATGTGCCAAAAAGCACTACTAGTAATTCGTGTCTGCATTTTCTAATGGCATGCTTCACCTAGATGTGTGATTGCTTTAATGGTGAAGAATGAACTAAATTTTACCATTAAGCACAAATAAATGTCGCATTCCATTTTATATTTTTAGGGTATTTATATAATTACCATTGTTCTACAGTAAACCGATACATGATGTATAAAGATATTATTGGCACCAATGGCCTACTATACTTTGCAAGAATTTTGATTATTATTTACTTTGTTTATGTCACTAGGTGTAATGCATTATGAAAATCAGAATCACAAGAAACTCTATTAAGATTTTTCAGTTTTGTCTTGGGCACTTCCGTTAGTGCAATTAAGGGGAGGGGTTCCCCAGGAACCCATGCTTATAACACAAAAAAGACACGATGGATTGGTTTTTTTGTTTTTTTCACCAATTGCAAGCGCAAACTAAAGTTATACAAATACAAAAAATATAAACCAATTATATTGCAATCGTAAAAAACGTGGCTGAAAAACAAAATAGGCCCTACGGAGCCCCCCCCCCTATGCTGTAGTTTTAATTACCTTGTGCGGACTTATTTTGTTTAAAGGTCTCCATAGGCTAAAAAACGTCTCCATAAGAAACTGTATATCTGTGTGTATCTGTTACACGTACGCACACATATACCTTGTGAAAGCTTTGAGGGAATATTTGTTTTGAGGAATTAAATTTATTCTTGCAGCTTTAATAATTAAGCTATTCATTGTCTTTCTTTTCATACAGATCCTAAGATGAAGACAGCAAATTGCTATGACTGATATCAAGATTACATAGATTATAATATAGATTAAAAGGATTATTTAAGATAATATTTTTCTGGTAATATGTAGTCTAATGGGGTCATTCCAATTGAAAATCCTTATTCCCTGAGAAGTCTTCACCTAAAAGTTTTCCAATGTGGCATTCCATATGCAATCTCTACTCCCCATGGAACACTGAATCAGGATCTTCTACAGTGGGAGTGTTGATTTTAAATGTATTAGGCCCATCCGGTATTTCATCTTTGAGGACGTGTATTGTAGTATACTATTTTAACATAAAAAGGTATGTTATTCTCAAATCAAGTCTAAACCTTTCTGTAGATGGCATTCGCTCTTTAAGCCAAAATTGAAAAAAAACAATCCAAAAGATTGAGATGAGGGAAAATCTTGAATTCAATCATGAATTGAAATGGAATTTGGATGGAATTTCCATCTATATACTCCATCAAAATTGAGATTTTGCTATCAGAAGAAACTTCATATTTTTCTCATTACTCAGGTGAAATTTAAGGTTCAGGAAATGTTTTCTTTTGGTGTGATGAACAAAACTTTCTCCTAATGTGGTTGACTACATTAGTTTAATTACACACCCTGTCCTATGGGTCAATTTATTAATTAAATTTGCAGATGTTTTTTGGTGATATTCTCTTATGTCAGGGAGAACCATATGACAAATCTGAACATGATTGCGTCACCTCCCTTTAATAGCCATATAAAGGCAACTGAGGGACAAAGTCTTCCTGTGGTAAAAGTTTCAGAATGCTCAAATTTCTTTTAAAAATGGTCCTAAATTCTAAAGGAGCATTTCGTAATCCTCAGCCTCATTCCCAACTTACCTTAAAAAGGTGATATTTTTTAAATGTGTATGATACTTATAAACGAGTGTTCATGTATAAGCATCAAAATAATAAATTACCATTATACATTCAATATCTATTTTACGAAACATGTTGAAATTCATGACTGTCACCCAAGAAATTCTAACAATTAGGTTCTTGCCAAGACAAAAAGGGCATTTTCTGATTAAACAATTAGAGCATCTGGTCCTATTCTCTGGAACCTAGTCAAAGAAAACAAAGCGGTCAATATCTGTAAATCATTTTAGAAGTCAATTTAAATTAACTCTGTCATCCATCTATTAATTACCTTCTTGTAGCAACATATTATTTCACTGTCTTGTGACTTGTTCAGTGTTGTTATTTATATTGATTTTTTCTTGTATGTACCATTACATTTCAGATAGGTGGTGACCTTTTCTGGTCTTATTGGCCTTCCGGGCAAATCCTCCATATCCATATAATTTTGTTGTTGTGTTATGTTTTTTTAATGTTTATGGAAATAAATATTATCTTGAATCTGAAATATTTAAAGTTTGACTTCTTCATCCAATCAATGATAATTTTGAACAACTTCCTAATCAATTTTGTACGAGCAGCAGTGTTTTCATTGTTTTACACAATTACCTCATATGACCCGTACACGACCTTTAACCTCAAATTCCCGAATACATCTCATAACCCACTCGTCAAGATCATTCTTAACTGATGAATAGCACTTTTTTCATACGTTTCATTCGTGAGGGCACATGTGGTCCAGTGGAGGATAAAGCGCCCGACTCGCCCGCTTGTGAGTTCGAGTCCGCTGTGGCCAATGTGTTTCGCCTTGAGTAAGGCGCTTACCTCAATTCTTCCTCCCTACCCAGGTGTATAAATGGGTACCGGTGTAAAGAAACGAGTGTCCCCCATGAGAGCGGTCCTAGAAGACCATAGCAACATGTACGGGAATAAACCGTGACTTGTAGACGAGGCCCTTGGGTACAGTGCTGAACAAATGCGCATCAGCACTCAATGGAGAAACACAATAGACATATCGGTGGTAGGACACTCAGTCACAAGGACACTTCGAGGCCTATCTGACCCCGGGTTGTGTAGAAGTAACATTGTCCGGCGTACTCATCGTCCGGGAACAATTGTGAACAATAGGGCAATCGTTCAGTTGACTCTTTAGCAACATTAGTTTCACGACTATTCCGTTATCGTCGATGGCGCCCCGGACTATGGCTCCACCGGACTATATCTGCTTTCACCCCGGCCATTATTCACTAGGGAGCTTTAATTCCACGAGGATCGTTCTCGACGGTCACCACCACGCCTTGTCGTCCTGCCACGACGGTTGTAGGTATTTGGTGTTGTAGAATCTGAGTACGACGACTCGCCAACGGTGGGCGACATGCGCATATGTTCGGGAACCGTCCTAGAACTATCCGTAGTGGATTTCGAAAGCTCCCTAATGTCGGAAGGGAAACAGCTCGCTGTAGAGGCGGTGTAGCGAGCCCCTAAAAAAAAAAATAAAAACAACATTATATGGTGGGTCTGTCCAACGCCCTTCCCGAAAGAGAGTGGGCACTCCGTTCCTGTGTATACGGCCGTCCCTTTCTTTACATGCAGTCATAAGGTATTTAACTAATGTTGATGAGTCTGCAAATGACCTTATATGAACTTTAACTTTTATCATTGAGCACACATAAGGTCCACCTCATGATTATCCTGGGCAACTTTGGTTAATATATATTATCATTTTTGTGCATTCAAGCCTTTTCATTACATTGCCACAAATGACTTTGACCTTAAAACATGAAAATCAGTGTCCCCACCTACTAATTTTTTCCAAAGTGCCATTGATATCCATCAAAGAGTGCACAAAAAAGAAGCATTTAGGGAGCGTGGAGATATAAATAGATTGATAAACGCGCAGTTCCTCTAGCTTATTGGCTGTTTTTAACCAATGACTTCAGAAACCCACGATAACCGTTTACCTCTTGTCTTAACATCCACAGACCCATCCCTCAAGGTCATTTGAGCACAACAAAAAAACCTTGTAATACCCCCTACCTTCTGTGCAAGAGACAGGCTTTTATGCATATGACACAAGGCCTCAAATCACCATGGATGACATCTGACCTCGACTAGACTACTTTGACATCAAACATTGTTTCCTTGGGCTCTTTCTGATGCATTATTCAACAAGAAGCTGCAATGGGACCATGCAGGACCAGCCATCCGTGCCATTTGCGAATCTCATTTTTGCACATTTTGAAGAGCGCACCCAATTTTCCAAATTGATTATTTTTGCACCGTTATGTGGTAATTGATCTAGGAAACTACTTGCGAACGAGAATGCTCCAAATGCGTATTTATCATAAATAAGCGATTTTGTAATTAGAATTGGGATCCCAGATTGTACTTAACGGCAGAGCTGGAAATGCTTAAGTTTATGTCTCCATGATGAAATAGTCCACTCAAGAAAATGAACCCTAACTTGACTTTCCTGAACCAATAAATCACACTAATGGATGAGCGTAGACACGTACATGCGGTATATTTCCGGCTATTTTCACATTGGAAGGCAGTTTCCCAGCAGTCGTTGAATTATCTTCGGAGATCTCCGATAATAAATTCTGAATTACAAATTCTTCATTTGCAACCACATAGCATTGGCGAGGCTTAACCATCACAGGTTATTTGCTAGCGAGTTACCAAGGCAGGTTTAAAAAACTAACTTTTTTTGGCAAATTGGGGGCACTCTTAAAAAAAATCTGCTTATTGCCTTTAAATTTTGGTTTACTGGTATTCATTTTGCCTTATTTAAACCTAGTTTGCGCAACTACGTTCTATTAAAATAAAGATCTCTACTTAAGGTGCAACGAGGATTCAATATCAGGTGTCCCTAAAAAATCAAAGGTACTGATTTTTGCCCTGATGCAACGTTATTCCATCAAAATACAATATCCCCATCTGAAAGATTAAGCTGAAAAAAGTTCTTTGGTACACCATTGTGACATTTTAATTTCGTATCGGAGCAACTACAAATTCGCTGTGTTCTATTGAAATTAAGCAAATCAAAACTGACACCCTTTTTTCTCTCTTTCAAGACATTTTAGCCAAATACAGGGTACGAAATTATTGAGTGTCTAATCCTATCTGAAATTACTCTTATCTACAATATTTGGGTACCTCAAAACATCCCTTGTCCCCTTGAATTGATGAGCTTGGGATCACTTTGTTGATTATCAGGCTTGTGTTCGCGGATCAATCTATTCCTCGCGCAGTCAAAACGCACACGGTGTCCCAAGCCCTGGATACCCAGAAATGCATTAAATACTTTCCAAAAAACATGCTCTTTTCCGACGGGCTTAAAGTCTCTCCAAGTCACTTTTTTTATGCTTGGGCCGCCTTTAAGAAGATCCGCAACAAAGTTACGAATGGAGAATCAAATCTGCTATACAGTTACTCATTTTGCACTCTCTCCTTAATGCCGGCGATTGTGCAAACGTTCTGTCCTTTGTTTGCGGTCGTAAAAATGAACCTGACGTGAAGTCTTTTAAAATTGCTAACAAATTATGTTCTGACCCAATCAAAATTGCTAAAACTTTTAACCAAACTTTTTTTTTCAAAGCCAACATCTGATGAAGATGATTCCACATCTCCATCTTTACCTGTTTCACCATTGCATAGTATCTCTGTGACTGCAAAGCAGGTGTTAAAGTGTATTAATAATCTAAAAAAATGATGGTGCTGTTGGCCCTGATGGTATATCAGCTAGGATTAGTGCTGCAGCATCAACCAGTTAAGGAGAGGGGTACCGGGGCCGGAATAATAACATTTGTCATCATAGCTAAAATTGAGCGTAGGGATGTGAAGTTCATGAAAACAGGTGATGACAAAATTAAAAGTGGTGGCAATTTGCATACGACGCCATTTTCCAAAGTGGAAGCCATCTTAAAGGCAAAAACACCAAAGAAAACAGTTTTGGTCTTTAAAATGTTTTTTCTTGGTAAAGGAGTTCATTAAAACTATTCCCAAAGCTATCAAATATTGCATGTGCCGATATTTTCCAAGATGGCTGACATCTTGGTGTCATTTTTTATAATATAGCCTAGGAAGATGATTGTGGTGTCAAAGTAAAGATTTTCAGGGTCAAGGAGTTCAATAAAACCATTTTCAAAACTGTCAGATGAATATAGAATTAATGGAAGTTTCCACACGCCACTATTTTCCAAGATGGTCAACATATAAAAGGCAAAAATCCTTTATACCTCATACTCTAATACACAACGAGGGATAACGATTTTGGCGACAAAAGTGTATGTTTTTAGTCAAGGATTTCACAGCATTATTCTCAAACGGTCCAGGTGAGTCGTGAGTCATTTTAATCATGGATCACCTATAATGAACACCCCAAATGTGACAAACCCTTGACCACCCTATATTTTATTCATCCCAAACATTACTGTAGTTTGCATGGGAATTTTGATGTTTATGCCTGTACTATTTTTTAATAAACTTTCTTTGTTTTCTTTCAGATATGTCAAGAGTAACATGGGGCCGCGAATTTCACAACACATTTTAATGAACATGGGCACGTGTACACCTGTTGGTATTCAATATTTGGATTTTCTTTCTTTTCCTTTCATAGGGACCCTAAAGCACAGTAGGAAGTTCCAAAGATGCGTTACTGAGGATTTTTGAGTTGGTATAATTAATCAATCATCTGGTTATATATTTAATCACTTTTGATTTTATCAGCCTGACATTAACAGTAGAACTCAAAACCTTGGGGTACTTTTTCTTAAAATATGGGCTATCTTGGAAAAACAGTGACATATGGAAATAAACATCACTTTTGTAGTCATTTTACAGTTTTGAAAATAGTTTTTTATATATGTTAAAAAAATCGAACTCCTTGACCCAAAAACCTTATTTGACACCAAAATTATCTTCCTAGGTTATATAACAAGAAATATACGTTTTCTTCTTATATGAGATTCGGCCATCTTGAAAAATAGCCTTGTCTATAAATGTCATGACTCAGACAATGCCGGCAATTATATTGAACCTCTTGACCCAGCCAAACATCATGTTGACACTAATTCGGATAGTAGCGCCTATTTACCTTTAAAATGGCGGTCATTTTGAAATGTTTGGTTTTATTTGCGAATTGCCATCAACTTTTAATTTTGTCATCACATCACATATTTTTTCGTGAACTACAACACTACCCAATGATCGATTTTAGCTATGATTGAAATGTTATTATTCCGTCCGTCCGGCCCTGGTTGGTAGAAATCTCAGGCGCCCTTTTCACCTCATGCTGCAGCAACTAGATGCTAAAGCTTTGCTCTGATCAGAGTGCTCCTGTTTCTTTGCCATTTTGTTTAATCTTTCTCTATCTCTGGCCGCTTCCAAGTGGTGGAAGCGTGCCAACATGTTCCCATTACAAAACAGGGGATCCTTCTGTTGTTACTAATTGAGGCCGATTGCATTAACTATTTGCAAAATGCTTGAGAGTATCAATAGCTGGTAACCTTCAGGCCGCACCTCGCAAATAATGGTCTTTTCTTCTACACCAACATGTCTTTAACAGGGCTCTCGGCTGCACATTGTTGCTTTATAAAACCAATTAACGCTTTGGCACTTCTGGACAGGAAGCTTACAAAAGTCGATCTTCTTTCACTGGATTACAGTAAGGCATTTGTCTCTATATCACATAACACATTAATTTCCAAACTCAGTAAAACATATTGGTATGCTGCTCTCCTGGATCATTTCTTTTGTTTTATGCCGTGTCCAAAGGGGTTACCTTTCAGAGGTCCACAAGCTGACATGGGTTCCCGTCCCTCTCTGGGGATCCCTCAGGGGTCTGTGTTGGGTCAACTTCTTTTCACATTTATGTCAATGATCTAGAACCGACTGACCTCTGGCTCGGACAGGTTTTGCTGATGACACATTTTTATATCGTACAATGCAACGTGATGTTGCTGTTAAAAAGAAGTTCAATCTGATCTTAACAAATTATACAGCTGGTCCACCAAAAATGCACTTCAGTTAAAACCACCAAATGTAAATTCATGTCAAATCTCTAGAAAACGCACCGTTATCCAGTCCTCTTACTCTATTCATGATGTTCCCTAGATTTAAAGTGGATTCTCTGCCCCCTTCTTGGTGTCCTATCCAAAGATCTGAAGTGGGGATGCCACGTACAAGCTGTTGTTGCTTGGAAGCTCTAGGAGTAACAAAAGAGATGTGAATACATGTCTATTTGTTTGGGCCCAGTGCTTTGCACTTCCCTGAATAAAATCCAGTGAAGCAAGGACACACTGAACATATCAATTCCACCATCTCAAAGCAAGAACCGATGCCTACACTACAACTCAGTTCAGCACTTTCCTAAGAAATGTTCCGATTTACCATACCATGTCACCGATTCCATTGTGTGCATACTTTTACTTGTTTCAAGTTTAAATTGGTGATCTTTCAAACAATTCATCATTTGTTAAATTCCTGTGTGCATGGGGGGGGGGGGGGCTATCTTGTGCTTTTCGTGCAAATGGACTGGTACACTGTTAAAAATGTTCCTAATTTTACCAGGACTTTACCTTTTAAATTACGGTAAACCCCATTATCAATACTCTTCACGCTTTATTACCTAGACCTAACATAAAGTTCCAATTTGGAAGCAGAAAAAAAACGGTAATAAAACAGTGCTATAAATCCTATACATTTTGAATAAAGGTCGATATTATACGCTGACCGTTAATATATTTCCGTAATATTACGTCTTTTGTAACGTACTTGTTTTTAATGTAAGCATATGAACTAAGAAAATGTTTTACCTATAAAGTGTTAAATAACGTCGTACGTAACGTCATTAAAAATACAACATTTATTTTTGCAACTCGTTTGCAAAACTCTGTAGAACTCAATTCCTCCTTTTTGTAATATATTTAGTTTCATTTGAAAAAAAGTAGTCCCCACCCACACATATATATATAATTTAGATCTTGCTCTGTAAAGTTATGGAGTGTAGTGGATAAGGTTTAGGACTTGTAATCTTAAGGCCACCTGGTTCGAATCTCTGTACGGTACATGTATTTAGTTTACGTCATCTGATATGAGGATTAAATAAGTAGTGAACATAGAATATGCACTACCATATAAAACAAAGAGTATAAACTGGGGTGGAATTTTTTATTTCTTCACGGTTTTCCTTTGTTTATTGCCTTTTTTCTCAAAATTGTTTGCCTGGAAACTCCACAATTTAGCTTATGGGCATTTTCCCCAAAACCATGATTTTAACAGATTTTGGGGAAAAAATCCCCTATCTGGCGATATGAACATTTTACAATACCCACAGCAGGGAAATCATGTAAAAGTACCACGCGCTTTCATACTCTGCAAAGAAACTGGAAATAGGATGTCGGGTTTGGAAATAAAATTCAAATGTAAAAATATGAAAAACATGTGTATTTTGTTGATTGTTATATACATATTTGACAGCGCAAACCATCACAAATCCGGCAAATGTTTGCCACAGACAAAAATATTGGTTTTATTTATCCACTCATCTATGGACAACAACTGATTTTTCATTCCAATTTAAGAGACATTTTCGTAAAAATCGACCGAAATGGAAAAACGTGGCAGACCTTAAAAAATGGATTTTCGTCAAAGTTCGTGTATGAATAGGTCTCTAGGTCGTACTTTCAATTTTGCCTTATTTCCCTCTCACCCTTGGGGGCCTGGCAAACACCCAAATAACAGATTTTCACATTTCTTGCACATTTTACGGTTTTCGAACCGTAAAAAAGAAAATTTGATGTAATGCCACGTAATTACTAAGAAAATTACAATAACTCACTAAGTAGTAAATCTAATGCTACTGGATTTTGTTTTCAAAAACAAGGCAGACATTGCAGGCGTTTCATTTGGAAGATACCCTTTTTCAAAGGGGGTGTTTTAGCAACTATTTTGTGTAAAAAAATCATGTATACCAATTTGCAATAACTCCAAGGGACACGTCCCACGGACAGTAATTTTTTTAGTGTAGACAGAGAAGGTAGTGGTTTACTTGTGCAGAAATTAAAATAAGTTTGGGGCGTTGTAGTATAT
>JAMKCH010012242.1:0-26991 GCA_023653785.1 Ophioderma brevispina
TGCACCCGTCATCCCGCTGCTGAAGAAATCTGGCTTGGACACCGACATCCTCTCAAATTATCGCCCTATATCTAATCTCCCATTTCTCGGAAAGGTGATTGAAAGAGTAGCAGTGAATCAGTTGCAGACTTACCTCATCGATAATGATCTCCATGCTCCGGTGCAGTCGGCATACCGGAAATATCACAGTACTGAGACTGCTCTGTTACGGGTGCAGAATGACATCTTGACTGCTCTTGACAAACAAGAAGAGGCTGTACTAGTGTTACTGGACTTCAGCGCCGCCTTCGACACCATAGACCACAACCCATAACCCGTCTAACTGAACGGTATGGGATTACTGGAAAAGCATTAAGTTGGTTCTCATCATACCTAGATGGCCGAACTCAATCTATATCAGTCAGAGGTGTTTCGTCAGATCCTGTGGCGGTAGATTGTGGAGTCCCACAGGGCTCGGTTACTGGACCGATTGACTTCATCTTGTTCAGTGCCCCCACTACAGGATATCATCACTGCCCACGGTATTCAATTTGTTGTTTACGCTGATGACACCCAGCTCTACCTGACTTTCCACCCTCTGGATCGTGAAGCAGCCATAAAAAAGATTGAAACATGCATTGCAGACATCAGATCCTGGTGTAAATCCAACAAGCTGATATTAAATGACAAGAAGACGGAGATGTTGTACTTTCGCTCTCATTTTAGCAGATCGGCTAGCAACTCTCAGCCAACTATGATCATTGGCAATTCTGTTATACATCCGTCAGTTGAAGCACGTACCCTTGGTGTCATCTTAGACTCATCACTAAGAATAATCGATCATGTGAACAGCTTATGCAAAGCTGCTTGGCTCTCAATAAGGAAAATTGGGCAGTTTCGAAAGTACCTTGATGAAAAATCTACCATGAGATTGGTCCACGCCTTTATTACATCTAGGCTCGATACCTGCAATTCCTTGCTTTATGGCCTTCCAGAAAGAGAATTGACCAAGGTTCAGCGAGTTCAAAATGTAGCTGCCCGTCTTGTCCTAAAAATCCGTCGACGAGACCATATCACACCAACTCTCTACCAACTACATTGGCTTCCAATTAAACAGAGGGCAGTTTTTAAGATTCTACTTCTCACCTATAAGGCCATCCACAGCATGTCACCTGCCTATATCTCTGAGCTCATCCAGCTGTATTCACCACCGAGAACCTTGAGATCATGTTCTTGCTCCCAGCTGAGTAAATTAGCCAACTCATCAACAAAGTAGAACTTTTGCTTACGCAGCAGCACATTTGTGGAATAAACTCCCTAACAGTATCCGCTTAGCTCAGTCAGCAACTATTTTCAAGTCACGTCTGAAGACATTCCTATTTACACAACATTTTGGCTCCAGATACGCATCCTGTTACTGATGCAGTCCAATCACTTATTATAATTCTGTGGGTTTTTTTTTTTCCTTTCTTTTTCTTATTCTCTACCTTCATGCAATCCGGTTGCCCAGGATAGTTGTTTTCATCAGTTTAGGAAGGATTAGAGGCATATGAATCCAGGAAAGATCAAAACTTAACCGATGTCGCTGTGGGGTACATACACACAGATCCTCACAGCTGACGATTCAGGTGTATCCCCATATGTTCTTAGTATGGGAGGCAACTGTGTTGTCTTTCTCTTCTATCTGTTGGTCACAATATATATATGTTTGAATTTTTACTTCAATTTAAAGTTATTTTGAAATTGTGTATAATTGATGTATATCATTATTGTTTTAACATTAGAATTTTATCTATTTTTGTATTTGTCGTATTGATATTTTGTATATTGCTCCTTTCTATGTGAAGCGCCTAGAGGCCTCTGCATTAGGCGCTATATCAAGAGTGTTATTATTATTATTATTATTATTTGTGGGTTTGCTTGTGTGAATATATTCACGATACTCACTGATAATCAATAATTTCACAAACGATGTTACTGGTAGTGTATTCTTTTTTCTGGCCCTGTTTATTGCAATGGAATGTCCCACAAAGATTTGGAGTAGGTTTATCATTTACAGCCTGTCTCAAAAAAATGATACAATCAGAAAAAAAAATTGGATAAATATGAAATTTCATAAAAAGTCATTCTTACTTGGCATAATATTAAAGAACAAAGACCAGGCTTTCCAATGGTGTTTGTTTCATCTTATTTGCTTTTGTCAATCCAGAGATATAATCAATTTAATGCGATACACCAAAATCGATTTTGTGCCACTTTTATGCATGGGCAGAGGTGCTTCGACCAGTTATGCCATGCTGTCTTAAACCTCAAAACAAAAGATTGCAACATGACAAGAGAAACAGTCAATAAAAATTTGAATTTGGAAGCAAAGTATCAAAATGTTGGTAGGAATTTGCGTTTCATGATACTTCAAGACCATAAAAACTCTCTCCTCTAGGTTGCTGTACGCCGGCTGTACGCTCATGGTTCTCTTCTAACAAAGAACAGTATGTCGAATGTTATTCACTTTATCTTAAAGCAAGAACTTACTGATCATAACTTCCACCATTAAGTAACTTTTAGAGTTTTTTATGAAGTTAATCCCTTTTTAAAGATTTTCATATCTGCTCAAGTGTGAATAACTTATGTTTAACAAATTCATTCACCGTTTTCACTCAACCAGAAAGTGGCACAAACTCGATTTTTGTGTTAAAAAAAAAAAAAAAAAAAAGCGGGGGGGGGGGGGGGGGTTCCTAGGGACCCCCAAAATTTGTTTTCGCGCTGGCCGCTTTACGCGTGCGATTTTTGCGCCGAAATTTTTTGTAATTGTCTGACTTTTAAATGCGCTTCTTTTCTTACCAAAATAATTAAAATCGGCCAAGCCGTTAATGAGATAATTAGTGGGGGTCCCATGGAACCCCCCCCTTGGGCACTAACGGAAGTCATTTGAGAATATTTTTAAAAATAAGAATAAGAAACCGAGAACCAAAGCAGATTTTTTTTTGCTGATATAAGTTCACACATACATGTAAGTAAACAATTATTAGTAACATTAAAAATAATTAACCCTTTATGTGCTGAAAACAAACAATTTCATCATGTACGTTGCCAAACCGTTACAAAAAAAAAAAAAAAAAAAAAGTGTGAATAACTTATGTTTAACAAATTCATTCACCGTTTTCACTCAACCAGAAAGTGGCACAAACTCGATTTTTGTGTTCCGCAGTAAACTGGAGTTATCTCTCGATTGAAACAAGCAAATGAGACGAAACAAAAAATCCTGGAAAGCCTGGTATTTTCTCTTTAATGTGATGTACAATACGACTTATTTATGTTGAGATATAATATTGGAAAAAAAAATCGGTTTTTGATTGTACCATTTTTTTTGAGACAGGCTGTATAATTTTGAAACAGGTTGAAGGTATGCATGTATGTATGAAATACTATTAGTTATCCCCTGTTTGTTCACGCAACACGGAAAAAATATCTATGGTTTGTTTCCAATATCACATGAGGCTGTAGGCCGAATTTGATATTGGAAACAAACCATAGATATTTTTCCGTATTGCGTGAGAACAAACAGGGGGTAACGAATTTATCATTTAGTAGACATTTGAAGTGGTAAGCCTAAAGTCGATTAAATTTTATTTAAATCTGGATTAGCACAGCTACACTACAATCTAAGTACAGAATCCAGAAAGCTCAGACTGTGAGTAGGCCACCCTAGTCTAGGCCTGTTTCTACCGAGGCCTACAATGTACAAATCAACAAGTTGGACTAACTGCACAGTAACACAACTCAGTCATCATTGTTCTGATACATACAATTTTCCACAATTCCCAACAAGGCAGTCCTAGACCAAGATGTCATGGCCAAAGTGATTCAGAAGTAGTCTTGCCTATGCAGTGCACAGTGAGAGTTGAATTCTGCAGGGTAGCATGGCACTGTAGCTAGGGAAAACACACTAACTTACCTCTTTGAAAGACATCACAAAGGTCACTAGTCCTCCAAAACACACAGGGGAACTTTAAAAATGTTTTTGTACATAAAGAATGTAGGGAAAATGTATCAAGTAGAAATATTTGTTTGGGATTGCCAGCAGCAGTCACACCATTGTGTTGATCCAAAAAGGCCATCTTGGATTGTGCACTTCAGAGGGTGCTGGACCAAAACAGTCTCTTCCACAGATGCGCAAGATCATTACATCTATAGATTTGAATGCATGTAAAGAAGGGGGACTTGATACATGGTGTAAGCATTACGTAATACGGGCTCATATCCAGTGAGTAATGAAAAATTACTCTGGTAATATGGGAAAATATTAATTGGGACATAAACCAATCAGCATTCACCATTCATGTCTACTAAATGATAACGGATGATACTAAATGTTGCAGCACTGTTGTGTTGTGTATTATGTGAACACCATGAAGAAAATGTGATGCTGTCTACTATGTGTAATTCTTTTTAAATTATTAGTATATTGGTCAATACCATTTGTTCACAATAATGCGTTGTTTTGCAAACAACATTAAAGGCACTATCAGTGATCTGCTAAATCAGAAAATCAAACAAATCATCAAAAATCAGATGTTTGCATTTTTGGAACAAGTATAGGTTTCCTAACATGCCCTTCAAGTGATAAGTATAGAAGCAACCTAATAAGGACAAAATCGGATATTTTACTCATTATTGTCCGAACGGACAATTACTACAACGTGTAATTGAATGGATATTCATATCTCTGAACATTGCCGTTTTCTTCCTTCTCTGTCAATTTTTTCAGTTAGAAAATATACCTTATGAGAGTCCTACAGACTTGTTCTTCACTTTTAAGCTATCCCTACAAATTTCAAATATTTTTTTAATCTTTCGGGTGAATCACTGATAGTGTCTTTAACAATAAATAGGCCTAGTCTTTCATATAATGCTTTACAAGTGCTAGTTACAGGACGAGGTCGTATATATGTCATGGTAACATATCAACACACTCAAATCGGTTTGTTATTATTTTGCTTCATTTGAGTGTCTTGCTATATTAAATGAGGCTTAGCCGCTCTCGTCTGAGACATATTTTTTAGATAGCCCTCTGTCGACCCGTCACATGCTATATATTCTAGGATACAGATGACAAAGTTCACTATTTTATCGCTGTTATCAATCCAAGCCCATACATTGCATACACAGCACAAACAATGGAAGAAACACTAAATACTGCACGAGCTGAAGGAGAATTGCAGATTGATGTAACAGATCTGTTGGCATAAACTGTGTATGAAGCAAGCTTGCGGTATGTATAGATGTCAACATACATGGTAAAGCCAGTCATGTTTCACTAATACTATTGCAAGAAAATTGTTTTTGACCAAAAAATGCAACAGAAACAATTCTTGTGTTATCACACTTCTAAATTGTCATAGAGTAATGTACCAACAGTCTAGAAAAATCAGAAGTGGGGAACATGTAAAAAATAGGGGATAAAGTTTGTACAGGGGTCAAAAGGAAAACAGGTCTAATTGTTTTGAAACCTACACCAACTTACTCACCTGGTCATTAGGATTATAAAAGGTATAGTTTGCCATATCTACAGTCATTATTGTAAATGTTCCTTCATACTACACTGCAACGTGCGTTGCAGTAAGTTGAAGTGCTCGAATTACGGTCTCTGTCCAGTATACTGTAGAGGAGGAGCAGAATATCACAGGGGCCTTATTTAAGGAGTTCGTTTACCCCCCACTACAGTAAAGGTTTAACACCTTTGGTCGATAGTATGGACCCTCTACATCAATGCTAGGTAGGTAGTACTCTCAAATTGTGGTATCACTTTTTCAATAGGGGCAAATTTAAGTTTACACAGGGGTCACATTTTTAAAATGCCCCATTCACGTTGAAATGTATGCCATATTGTCCATCTAATTATAAGGATTCCAAAAATGTATAGTACCATGTATTGTACCACCTACGACCATTGGTTTTGGAGTTATAGGGTTAAAATGACAAAAATGGTAAAGAAGGTCAATCTCAATTTGTACAGGGGTCAACATTATAAGTTAATCTGATTATAATTTAAATGTTGGCAAATTATTGCCTGAGGTAAGAGGACTCCTAAAAAGTATAGTTTTGATTATGTTATATGTTTACTTACGGAGATATGGGTCAAAGAAGGTCAACACCAATTGCATGTTGCCCTATGACCTCTTTTGTCGCATAACATGGTAACTATGCCAAACCTTTTCTGTAGTGAGGGGTAAACGATGATGTTTGACCTGGGTCCGAGCTCCTCTACTGCATTGCGGTACTACAACCGAGTTAAATTTATTTTAACTGCAGCTGCAGCAGGTTACGTTGAGTTGCTGCAACAAGTGATCGATATATCGGCACTGCATTGCACAGTGCAGCGAGGTATGAACGAACCTTAAGATTATTAGTACGGTACATTCCACCAGGTATCGTAATATATCGACTACCTACCCACAATGCAATGCTATTGGCATGTCAAACATGGCCGCTACGTAAATAAACATAGTACATGAAGTGTCTCTGATAATCAACACGAATCATTGTCTCATCCTTGTACTACATAAACTTTCAATTAGTTTCCGGGTTATAGGCTCATAATGTTTGAAGGTCATCCTGTGGTAATTTTGATTTTGACGAAACTAGTCTCAAGTTGTTTGTCTGGTCATATCCTATAGGGCCGTCTACTCATCCGGGTCACTTGCCGGTGCTTAGCCTTTATCAGCGGCCCTCGTTGCGCAGTATCACTCCGCGACACACAACACTGCGCGTACTTTCTAATAAATCCGAATCTTAGTTCATCGCAGCCCTGGTTCATCGGAGGTGATAAACAAACGTGTGTTTCTACGAGGCCGTTTGCGTTTGGAACCCTTTATGACCATTTCTTTGGATTGTTTCTTCCATGCAAGTGAAACGAACGCCTATAGGCGTTCTAAATGTGCATGTTATTTCCTAAATAGCGGCAACCAATCCAGTCTCTTGCTATCACTTTATATAAAAATTCGGCGCATTTTATGCCAGTCTATGGGAATACGGCGGTCTATGGGAATCATCACCTCCCTTACCTCAAATGGCCGAACTGTGACGTCAGCGTAGACAGCCCTATAACAGAAAATGCATATTTGCCCTGCATTTGACATTTTAGTATGTAAATTAGATGGTAAGCATTAATGACCCTATAGAATATGTAGACCATTGTTACATTTTGACCTCTAATTATAATAATAATAATCAGTTTTTATATAGCGCTTTATCAATGTAAACAGTCTCCAAGCGTTGTTGCCCATTACTATTATCACAATCGTCACAATCATTTCGCTTCATCTAGGTGGCTGCCGGCCAAGCGCACATCCCCATCAGCACTTAGATTGTAATATCCCCCATCACATGCTTGGGTCGGCGAGGCAATTGAGATATCTTGCCCAGGGAGACAAACACGTTGGCCACGGCGGGGCTCGAACTCACGCCCTAATGATCACGAGTCCTGCACTTTTCCACTGGACCACACGCGCTCTCCAATATTACATGACCAAATGATGAAATGAGTGCAAGTATTATATTTCCATTCTTTTTAAGTACACACCAATCATTTTGGAGTGGTTTACAAGAGTTTCACTCTTTTTGGGAGTAAAATTTTCACTCGTTTATATTGAGAGAGTACTTGGTGCGTGCCATGTCGGGGATTGGCTCATTTTAACAGTGTTAATGGTGTTTTTAATGGTGCCCAGATAAAATATTTGTGCAAAAGTGCCTATCACTAGTATCACACTATTAAATCACACAGGACTCATCAGATCGAGGATCTGTCCAAGAACAATATTCACTGGTTTAACAATAATATTGTAGCTGTTTTCATTTAAATATTATATAGATGATGGTCGATGTGTTTGTTTAATATTTGTACAGACTGACGAATTTGCTAATTTACGTTGAGAAATCTTTTAAAAATTCTGATTGAAAGTGCTTTCTATGCTGAAAAGAAATGATGGCTGCATTTGGAAGCCTCATAAACATGTTTATTGTGTTTATTGACCCCAAAAACATGGGCGTAGCCACCACATTTTTGCTTCTAGGCCAACTATCTCAGCAGTTATGACCCATGACATGCCTTATAAAGGTCATTGACCTTTGACCTTGAATATCTAACCAACGCAGCAACTAGAAGGCCGGACAAATATTTCCATAATTTTTCATATGTAGGCCTAGCAGAATATACAACAAGTCCTTTTATTAAAAATTTTTCAAGGTTACATAGGACATGTGTCACATTAAGCCTCTACTAATGCTGGCTTGCATGTCTGGGCGGTGAAGCCCAAAAGCTATAGGCCCCACCGCTAATAACGCATTACAACAAGCCTTCACGGGAGCAGTGACAAACTATAATTAGGATGACACTAGTCTATCTACATATTTCTCTCATCCAATTACCCCGCGCCGGTGAGCTCCGGTGATAGGGAAGTAGTGCATAATGTAAATTAATCAGAGTGTATCACACTACCACAGATCAGTGCATACTACTCACGCCCGAAGCCGGTGCAGTCACCAGTATTGCCAAACCCACGATTCGCTACTCGGCCCGCTGCGAAGGTCCACTGCGAATTCGCGACTTTTGGGCTACTTTACATGAAAGCGAATAGTGCACGTTAGTATGGGCAGGTGCTGAGGTAAGATGACGAGCATGTTTTAAGAAGGGCTTTTGATTTTGAGGTGGGCTGTTTGAGGAGGAGGAGCGTAGGAGGGTCGGGTTGAGGATGGACGATGCATTAAATCGGCCGAGGTGGAAGGAGATGGTAGAGGCGATTGCTACGAGTGAGGTGAATCCGGCCACCTCCGTGTTACGGGGACAAAACCGGATTTAAAACATTGGATTTACTACTACTATTTCGTGTGCGTGTAATAAATTAAACTTTTAGAGTTCAGTAGCGTCTCTTGGGGTATATGTTATTTCAGTGGTGTTTTAATGATAATAAAGAATGGTGACCCGCGGCTAGCAATAGCCCATGAAACATGTATTTGAATTCCTATGGACTTGAGCACATGTAAGTCGTCAGCTATAATCAATTTGGTCACATGTAGTGCCTAAAAGCACCTAAAACATACACGTAAAGGGGGATGGCCCGATTTAAGAATATAATGTTTTTATCTCGATAGAATGACCTCAACCCCAAAAACCCCATCCGTAAAAGTTCGCGCCGATATTTCAATTCGTTTTGATGTGAGCGCTAAAAACGTGATTTTAGTCAAATTAATATTGGTCGACCAAAATGGGGCACATTTTCGGACATAGCATTCAAACCAAACGTCCTTTATCCCTACGATTTCACAGGGCAAATGAGAAAAATGATAGCTTTCTTCAGATATGAAAATTTCGACCACTTCCGGTAAAATCTGGTGTTCTGGGGACGAGGCTCTTTGCGATCAGGCCATTCTTCAGCACATTACGCAATATCTGTTGCATGATAAGTAACCTAAATCCCCTCACCCAAATATGAATGTTTTATTTTTTAAGGAAATCAAGTTAAGTGATCTTTTTCCTTGAGGTTGCAACTATTTCATCATGGACGGACATAAACTTACCCTGCCGTTAAGTACAATCTTGAATCCCATTCTAATTGAAAATCGCTTATTTTTAATAAATACGCCGTTTTAGCAGCACGTTCGCAGGTGTGGTTTCCTATAACATTACCCACGTACCTGTTGAAATCTCAAATTTTGAAAATTGGGGCGCTCTTCAAAAAATGTTGGCTGTTTTATTGCTTTAGACAAAGAGCATATATTTGCACCTGTATGTAGTTCATTAAAACAGGCAAGAAAAAGTAAAAATCATATTTTTAGATGACAGAGAAACAAACTCGGTAATACTCGCATTACAGTTAGTCAATTTGTCCGATCTTTTAGCTGGGACCAAATGAAAGCGTTACTCTCATATTTTTGAGTGAATTTTAAAATCGGTCGATTTGTACAACAAAACTGACGAAACATAGTCCAAAATCAGTCCCCAATTGATCCTTATTTGTTACTCGCATTACGCCTAATGATACGCAACATGTTGTGATTAAACAAGTATACAAGGATCATGACCTCAAATTCGGTTATATTGTCTTGAAAAGATTTGAAAGTCCACCAATCAAAATCCAATTTACTTTTAAAGGTGCCTGCTTCGGATTTCAGTGTTCTAATGCTTTCCTATTTAATAACGAAGTTTTTAAATGAAACAATCTTGTTTTTAGGATAGGCGCACTACCGCAATACTGCGACGCCCTACGGTGCTAATATTTACGGTTAACCATAGAAACGGGCAGTTTTTGTTTGTGTCTTCGAACATGAATGGATTTGTGAGGCCAAAATTCGCATTACAATACCAAAATACAGACTTTCGTCTGAAATAAATCCTACCCACTTCCGGAACCAAGGACGATTGGAACATGCACTTTGCGACTATTCGATTTGTTTTTATCGAAACTAGGTCATAAATTTTATCCATCCCTACCCCAGATTGCATTATACGGTGACCAAGGGGAGTCTGGAGCGTGTAGCACTGTGGCGTATCCTATATTCTCGATGCCGACTGCAACATTTTCGTTGAAAGGGGACCAAAAATCAGGTAAAATTTATTTGTTTTAAACAAATTAAGCTTATGGCCGATGAATTGGATTCAAAATCTTAGGAGAGCTATAAACTTGACGCTAAAGATTAAACTTGGTGGTCAAGTAATTATTATGTCGAGGGACCCTAGACTGGGCAACTTGAAAAAAAATGTGTAAACTAAATTTATACAAGAATGCCTACTACCAGTAGGAACCTTTTTTAAGTAATAAGTTTTGACCAAATGCTTTATTTACCAGTCTCACTAAAGCTGAGCAACGACATCACCATCTAAAAAGCATCTGTGAGTCATGAAGCGCCATGCAACTCAGTAACTCATTGAGCTGTCATGACTGTACTGTAAAACTGAGTCTGATTGATGTGGCAATGAATGACAAAAAATAACATTTATGACAAACAAGGAGAGGTTTGGGGGAAAAATTGGTTATCTACACTATCAGAAAACATCGACACATGCATTAAATACCTCTATTTAGTAATACAGCCATTTATTTACATTATTTTTATAATTCCCAAACATTATCTATTCTACATCGATAGTCCCGTGCTACGAGCTACTTACAGAGCCTGTCTCAAATATTCATAGCTGCGTGCAGAATATTTTATTTTGTAGGTCTATTTTAATATATTTCTTGAGTTATGTCGAAATTTAAGCGTTATTATTAAATGAATTGTGTTAAATAGAATTTATTGTTAAAGGTGCTTGTTCCGATTGTTGTGTATCGTGTTATCTTCTTGGTATGAGAGCCTGACACTTGTATACACAGGCGACTAGGTACCGTGGGAAACTAACTTGCGGTTTTAGGCTTATGTCGAATACTCATGGCGCGTCACGTAAATCATCAGTAGAGAGAATTCAGTTCGTGATCCCAGTGTTGTAAGCTGTTGTAGAAGGCTGACTGTATTTTGCGAAACGAAACGAAACGAAACAGAACTCCCATTGGATTACACGCTTTATTCCGTTATGCACGTTATGCACGTATGACGGAATAAAGCGTGTAATCCAATGGGAGTTCTTTTTCGTTTCGTTTCGTTTCGCAAAATACAGTAAGCCGTTGTAGAAAGCCATGTGTAGGCCAACCAGGGCATTATGCGCAAATCAAATGCAACTCCGGCGCCGGCGCCCTGGATACGGAATAACGAGGTCTAAGTTGATACAAGGCAGCTGGCAGGGGATTCCGGGGCAAGGGATGCAATCGATATACGCATTCCTCCAATCGTGGATTTAGTGGTGTGCACCCTATGAACTTTAGGAGACGGGCTGCAAGTTTGTGCCGCGAAAGTTTTCGGTAATGCTTTGATGTTAGAGGGAACATATATGCAAATGAAAAGTGCCATTGTTCTAAATAATAAAAATTTCCCCAATGTTTTAATATATAAAAACACATATATCTTTATCAATCCTCCCGAGCCCCCTCCCACAATTCCTACCCTACTTCGCCTTTCTTTACAACCATCCATCCATCCATCATCCCCTAACCTCCGACCACCTATTTTCATTGACACTCGTCTTACAAGGGGGGGGGGGGGTGCGCTAAAAGGCAAATCTCGCGTAAAAAGCTTCTAGGTAATCATTCTCCCATCTTTCTGTCATTTTAAGCGAAAAAATGTGAGGAGCACCTTCACCGTCCAAGTCGCAGTGCCGCAAAGTCCCGAAGGGTAAGGGGGGGTGGTTTGCCACCACGTATAATTGATTTGCATTTTTTGAAATAGATTCACTATGGCTCTAAAACCTGTTGTTTATGTAAACCTAGTCATTTGCCATCATTTAGAAAGCGTAACAACGCATAAAATCCGATATTCCTAACTTCGCAAAATTGATTTTCGCCTATTTTCCTGTGGAAAATGCCAATTATTCGCCGACTCGGCGGACTTGATGAAGTCATTGTGACGCCCAATACTAAGGTATGGTTGGTTTCTTGATTTTGATATCAAGGAAAGAGAAGAATCAATATCTATCCACTGGTATCAACGTCATAAGCATCGAGTGCTTTTAAAACGAATTCCCGAGAGTGGGGGATGGGTAACCTGGTCCTTATAATTTCAGGGAACCACGAGCCGCTTTTTCAGGACCAGGAGCTTATAATATTATACAAATGCTATTTACAATAATTCCACCAAAAAGCCTAACTTTATTAACACAGAAAAACCCATCTCCTTGCTTTTTATGACCAAATATACCTCGGTACAACTTTCAACTCCCATGATTACATACAGTGGTCATCTCAAGCACTGTAGCCTATTATTATAAATTTTCCGTCATCATGTTCATAATCATGTGGAAAAAGCGTGCGCAGTAAGAGCTTGGAGTTTACCGTGTACTTTTATGTTCGTGTATCTGTGTACACGGGTGGTAATTGAAAGATGACTGCCGCATTTTAATGCCTCGACGAAAATGCAACTCTACACCATAATCATTTTTTATTCAGTCATAAATCTCAGAATATAACATGTTCTAAAATCGCATTCCCCTACTGTTTTTAAGAACCTTATTAAGCAGTTAAATATCCCAAAACTCCCAGCCGAATGACGCATGGCCACGGTCGCTGCCATTTTTTTTTGTAATCTCCTGCAATTGCAGCACTATGCGATTATGTCGAAAGCTCAACAAGAACGGGAACAAACACGGATTCCCATGTTTCTGTGAAAGTCGGAAACTATATAAACAGCATAATGGAATTTATAACTGTAATTTTTTCTGAAAGAACAGATATTTTAGTGAAAATTTGAGTTGAGTGAATCCTAATACTGAAACATAAGTTAGTTTTTTTGTCTTAGTATACTAAGACCCAGGCACCAAAATAAGGAAAAGAACGGCGCCCGGGTTTCCATTTTTTCTCTCCCAACGGGCGCAAAAGTCAGGGACTATACGGGGTAAAAATTGCCGGCGCCCAGCTAATAACAAGCCTGCCATACTATATTTTTCCCAACTCTCCCGTCCTCCCCCGCCTCATCCACCATTCTTTTACCATACTTCGCCTTTCCTTTCCCAACCATCCTATCCATCCTACCGCTGCTCCCAACATCCCTAACCTCCTTTCTATACCATCTTACCCCAACCCTCCCCATCCTCCCGATCCCACATCCACGTAATCCATACCTACTTGTCATTTATTTCCCAACCACCCTATCCATCCTATGTCTATCCCTAACCTCCTATCTTCACTATCTTTCCCTCCACGCGCCATCCTCCACTATCCTCCATCCACCATTACCTACCCTCTTCGCCTTTCTTTCCCAACCATCCTAGCCGACCTATTTAGCCCTAACCTCACTCTATACTATCTGTTTTTTTGGTTTTTTTTCGTTGTGATATTCCCAACCCCTCTCCATCCTCCCTATCCCCCTTTTGCTTCAAATCTTAATGAATGTCATCGATCTTCAGTTGAAACCATGCAGAAAGTTCGCTCATGCACTGCTGCCATTTGAAAATATGGACATTTACTTCGGATTTCCCAAGAAAACTCGAAGACCGTGTAGAAACGTTTTTTGTCTAAATGGTTCCTTTTATCCACCTGAACGTTACGCAGACAAACTTCTAACCGGGTCACATAATTTTTGTTCTAAAACCTTATATTAAACCCGGATATCAATTTCCACAACGTCTACTAAGTCTGTTGAAGAAACTCTATTGAACAATGAGAGTCCTAACAATGCTCAGCAGGACGTTGTTGGCTGCTGTGCATTAAGATCTGTACCTTAATTTGCAAAATTTTGCTCATATCATTGTTTTGGACATTCCAAATCTTGAAGCCATCAAACTGGATTAATCAATTTCGTTTTGTGTTTACTGTGTTTGAATGGGTATTTCTGACAGTTAGACTTCGCTTAGAAATTTACCCAACTTAAATTGAGAAATCACTCATCACGCATAATAAGTGTATATTCCCCCTTCCCCCTTAGTTTACGCATTGGCCTACCCTTTAAATGAAGTGTTTAGAAAGTATGAACAAAACATTTTTAGGATTTAATTATCAAGACATCTGTTTGTCCAGCTTTTTTTTAAACCAACAAATTTTTTGTTCTTTTCGTATCACGTTAATTTATTTTACTTTTGAACAGGGAAATCGGAATTGGACGCCTACAGATATATATTCTCTTTTGTAATTTTAGTTTACACTGTAAATGAAGTGTTTAGTAAGTATGGACAAATAAAACATGTTTTGATCATGCATTAAATCCTAAACATGTTAGAATTTAAACATAAGAAACATGATAATTCATAAACATGTTTAGTTTTAAAACATAGGCTAAACATAATTTTGTTCCACAAACTTTCTAAACACTCACTACAGTGTAGAAACTAATGAGGGCGCAGTCAATGAGCAAGGAGAGGGAGAATCAACTTTTTTCGGCCAAAAAAATTTCCGTTTCCTAAAAAAAATGTTTTTTCGTTGCCCTGAGCTTTGGGAGCAAGTTGTGACTACGAAAGCACTACTTTCTGTATGTGTATAATGGATGTAGTATGTAGGCTTATGTCCTGTCATCTGGATAAGTTTTGCTAATTTGTTATCTTCTAACCCAAATCAACTTGTCAAGTTGTTGGAGATAAGTTGCTTCAAAGTCACGATATAACTATTTTTCCGTACGCGGTCCATTTTAAAATGTCATGTTATACAAAATCTTATTTCGTTTCGTAATGCATGAGCCTTCATGAGTGTGAATACACATTAAATCATCCAAGAAATCTTCTAAACGAAAGGAGATTTCAAAAGTGTGTTGTATATGATTTCTTACCTTTGCTGTTGTAATTTTGAAACGTCGTTTCCAAAACTTCAAAATCAAAGAGCGGTAAATTTTATTCAAGCATTTCGAGTTATCAGTTAGCCTTATATGCGGGAATTAGCCGCATCTTGTGGCACAAATATTAGAGAATGTAATGACTTGAATATCGATACATTGGGTGTCGATCAACATTACTATGTACCTACTAGTATCATAGTATAACTTTTGTGTAATTTTTTAACACATTTTGTGTTTTTACTATGACATTTGTGCGCGATCCTGCGGTATGTTAGAAAAACTGCGTTTGTAAACACGCAGTCTTCTCGGCAATTTTACGCTTACATTTAGCTGAATAATACAAATGAAAGTTGGTGTGAGATTTGGGCATCTTTCGCGCGGGGCTCCTAGAAGTTTGTATTTTTTTTAAATCTTATAACCATTATTGAGAATATTTATAGTCAATCAAACCTCCTTAATTCGCAGGCCTAAAGCCCAGAATCGTATCACATTTTAACCTACGAAGGGTTTAAAAAATTTGCTACACCGTAAATTCCTTGGTTAAAATAAACATCGAGTGTGATTAACATCAAATTTGAAGTAAAAATAACAATACCAAATGAAACTCATATTAGCATTTTAACCAGGACATATCACGAGTACTCTCTATACGGGAGGCTGACCCCGCTCAATTTCATAACAAAACAAATTTCTTTCCTTGAACCGGCAATTTGAAGCATGGAACTAAACAGTTTAATTTTTCATATGTACCATCATTACGTACCATTTCATTACGTATTGTATAATAATATTCTTATCACGAGAAAACGTTATTTGAAAGTTTTACAACATTTATTCAAAAGTTTAAACAAGTTGGTTTTAACGGGTGAACTGAACACTGTTGTGTTTAGTTCACTCGTTTAACACACTTGTTAAACAACTTGTTCACAACTGTTTAAACTTAAAACAACGCGTTTTTTGCAGTGTACCATTATTATCTGCATGGTATCGTATAAATTTTCTGTATGCTCCGAGTGTTAATCGTTTCATTTTATTGCTTGGTGAGTTCAATAAAAATCTAGAAGATATAACGGTATGTTTTCTGGGAAGTGTTTTTTTTTTCAGTATGGTTTCAGTGTAATATTTTAATTACTCTTTCGATCACCAACGTTATAAAAATTAATTGTTCACACGATTACTCTATGGCGATTATCTTATATTTTTAGGTGTTGTTAGAGAGCCCTCTATGTTTGGTTATTATAGGCCCTATGCAATACTTTGAAAAAAAAACCACAGCCACAATGCCATACTTTGAAAAACATGGCCTACGAGGGAATGAATGATGAACCCAAATAAAGTACAATATAAAACATGGTACCACACTCTAGTGTTTATACACCACTAACCTGGCCGGCCGTCAGGATAAAATCTTGGATGGACCTACTTTCTGCTGGCATCTTGGAAAAGTGCTTTACAATGTCTGAAAATGGCACTGTTAATTAAGAACGTGATGAAATTTTCATGATTGACATGGTAGACTGGTACTTTTTCTCAAATTAAATGCGGCCATTTGGACATTGAATTTGATGAAATTTACTCCTCGGTCTACATTTTCATCGATTTGCAAATTACTGCTTTGGCGACTATAGAGACTCTTGGGTTGCGGTTCTGACATCGGGCAAGTTTGGTTTCGTAACAAAAAAAAAAAAAAAAAAATTTGTTCCGGTCACAATCATATGTTCCAAATTGGTTATTTGGTGTTTCAGCTTGTACTTTGGGGTGATTGTGTATTTCCTCTGTGCGAGTTTTAAATGTGAAGAACCTGCTCAAGTTGCCATTTTTCCCATAGACTACTGTTAGTGAAGTTGTGTGTAACCTAGTGGATGTGGCATTGCAATTCACAATTACGTCCACGCGCTCCGAGTCACGTTTTGTGTGTTCCAGACAGCCCTGACTGGCTCGGAAAAATCAATCTTCAAATTCCAATAGGTACCGAAAGGTTGTACCAAGCTAATTGGTGACATCTGACCAACTTCGACCATAAACTGCGAATATCCATACAGTATCATGGATTGTTCCTCTGGCAGAAATTCCTAATTTGTGTTTTCCAAATTCTACATATTACGAATTTGTTGGTTCGAATAATGCGAACGGACATTGCGGATTCGAAGGAAATCGGGACGGGCCGCCTTAGTAGGGTTAGCAGTATTGAATTTAGGAGATGTTGCTAATTTGTCCTCTCAATAAAACCGAACTTTTATTTAATCAAACTTTACAATTTTACTATTTTTTCCTCCTTCCTATAGGAAAGTAAAAAACTCGGTTACAATGGATTTGAAATCAAAAATCAAAATATGCTGTATCATAGTAGCCGTGTGGGTCCTGTATTTTCTGGAAGAGGTACGGTAAAGTATTGGTGTAATTTATTTTTTATTCATAACCAGTTCCCGACAAAAATGCAGACAATCGGTCTTGTTATCTCCCTGACAGGATTTTTGGAAACTTATTAAGTAAGTGTAATTTGTCTATTAAATTACTATTATTAATTTATTAATTTTATTAATTATTATTAATTATTATTTTGTATTATTTAGTATTGTTATTATTATTATTATATCCCTATCCTGTGGCCTTCGGGCGAAATTGGGCTTTTGTTATTCACTCGAACGCCTTCCTTTGTATGGCGTTTTGTTTTTTATTCCGTTTTGTCAAAGAAGATGACTATTATGGTATGTCAAATAAAGGATAATCCACAGAATAACAAGGAATGAATATTAATCAATTGTAAATAACTACAAGAGCTCATTATAACCTAAAGATATAACCTTCCCCCCAACTATCATGTTAGAGTTGTAATTATTCTTATTTTATTATTCCGGGTAATTGGACATTGTAATTCAATGAAACACTC
The DNA here is from genome assembly GCA_023653785.1 of Ophioderma brevispina. Classification (NCBI taxonomy): domain Eukaryota; kingdom Metazoa; phylum Echinodermata; class Ophiuroidea; order Amphilepidida; family Ophiodermatidae; genus Ophioderma; species Ophioderma brevispina. The sequence goes on from JAMKCH010012242.1 coordinate 18,218, forward strand.
CCACATAATGGAATAATGTTGTTTAGAAGGAATGATTAAATCAGAACCAAATTGTTTTGGACATTCCAAAGCTTGGTAGACGTTTTATCGAGTCCCATGGATGCAAATGATGTATTAACAATTGCTTCCTCATGCGCTTTTTGACGTTGGGTGCGTAGCGCTTGACGGAATGAATGGGCAATCCCTCATTTTGCAATCCTGGGATTCTATATGAACGCTACCAAATTCCTTGAGCCAATCAATATGATCAATTATTTTGCTTTTTTGTTTGCTGTGTTAATAGGCGCCACTATTGCCACCGTATAGGGTTAGCAGTATTGGAAGTCGCTCATTCTCTAGTTATAACTAACCGAACTTTACAAGATTTATTATTTTAAGAAATTTATCGAACTTTTACCAAAGTTTACTATTAATAAGTATCATTAATGGTTTTTTATCCCCTCATTACGACGTTAGGGCGAAATATAGCCTTCCCCCTAACATACCCATGTTGTTATAATGTACCTGTCACTTTGTATTGCGCTTGATTCCGTGTAGGATGACCAATATATCAATATTAATGTTAGAACAGATTGGTCCAAAATTGCTAACGTTACTATGATTAGATCAAGTTGGTATGTTTTTTACACATGTTAAGATATTAAGCGACCGTTTTCTGTACGTTGTATTGAAATAACAGCAATACATTTATATATTTAACGTCATTTGTATTTTCCTAAAACATTTTTTTTGTTGGTTTTACTAAGACGTTACTATGGCGACTTACATAAACGGTCATTTAAAATGTTCTAAATGAAAAGGCATTTTGTGAATTTATAACTATTGGATTTGCGATGCTAGTAAAACATCTTCAGAAAACCTTTTTGAAACTTTTGTAAGTACTGTGGCAGATGTTTTCAAATCACTGATCAATTTCCATTTGTTTCGAATGTGGCATAGATAATTGGAATAATCAATGAATGTATTTAACCCTAACACAAAAGGTTTTCCAAACTGGTTTTTAGCTTTTCTTTTTTGGTGAAACCTATTACATATAATTATAAGCTTGGGGGGGGTGGGGTGGGGGTGGGGGGGGGGGGGGGGGGGGTTTAATATAATATAAATTGGAATAAATCAATTATTATTTACCCGGATAAACACAAAAGGTTTTCCAAACGTTTTAACTAGTTTTAGCTTAGTTCGTTTTTGTGAACCATAAATTCACATATGATATTAAACAGATAGGGTTAACGGTATTAAGTTATAGTATGCCAGGATGACTTTACCAAACTTTATAACATTTTTTTCATCTTAACGTTTGCAAAGTATTCACAAATATAAATAGGAACGGCCATGCCCATTATTTATGAAACGCGCATTCACTTATTTAGGTCACTCACGTTTGAAAAAAGTTAAAAACTCGTGACACTATAAATAAAAATTAGCATAAGATATATATATATATATATATAACTATATCTTAATATAGTATATATCCATCTCTCTCCTCTTCTCTCTCTCTATCACTCCTCCCTCTATCTCTCTCTCTCTCTCTCCTCGCTCTCTCGCATCTCTCCTCTCTCTCTCTCATCTCCTCTACTCTCTCTCTCTCTCTCTCTCTATCTCTCTCTCTCTCTGTCTGCTCGTATAAGGGACCTAGCCTAGAGCATTCGACAGGATCATCGCCCGCGCCCGTCTGGGTCAGTGCAGGCCTCCCGAGCCCCGCAGGTCGCGGGCTGCCTGCACTGACCATACGGTCAAGTGCACTTATCCTGTCGAATGCCTGAGGCGTGGTCCTTAATCCTCATAACTTTGAGAAAACAATAGTAAAATCAGGTACATTAACTAATAATAATTAACGTAATTTATCAAAATTTTGAGGTAGTTTTGTAAATAAATTAAAAACCTTCATACACGCCAACATGTCCCAAAGTTAGCCTCTATAATAGTGTCCAAACAGACCTTGACGCAATTCATTGTTTGTTTAGTTTGTATATGAAATGATCTGGAACTGCGAGAAAGATCAGACTCTACTAATACACTTATAGTGGCTAATCTTTCTCGCACCTCCCTGGCAAGTTCAAAACATAACCCTTAGTGATTGAAACGCGTCAATGAAAATTGAAAGAAAAATACCACTTATGTTCGGCACTGCCCCTTACTTTTTTCAAAACAAACCCATCAGTGCGAGTGCTATAAATGCATCTGAATTTTTCTACACTTTCAACGCCCACTCTAGTAGATGTAAAGACCAACGCAGACATGCATGTCACAAAACAATGACTGGTTTCTGCACTGAAAACGATTTTATTTTGAATTTGGGGTCGCTTCTTGAAGTATATACTTAATCTTATGGACCTACTTTTATATAGCAAAATGATGATATCGTCCATTTCTCTACTCATTGCAGTGATGTCATAACATTGAAGCAGCTTTTACGCACGTCAAACGGTATGCCCCATCTTGGTGCGCGAGTGTAAAAACGCCGTCGGCGCTTAAGCCAGCCGTGTGCGGTTTACTGGTGGACAACAATCCCGAGTGACGTCACTCTACGTTAGCAGCTGAACTTTCTGAACGGCTTTCGAAATTGACAAATTATAACATACAGGAATTATATTTAAGATCAACTTTAAAGTCAAACGTATCGTCCTTTGAAGTAAAAAAAAGCTTGTTCTCGTTAATTAAGATACACGCATTTCAGGATGACACCATAGATTGTAGAGACTAAAGTTCTTAGAGGGTATAAATACGATGCAGGCATGTTACTTGATATTGAGCAGCTAAGTCGATATCAAGTGATGAGGTATTCTAGTTGCTACGAGAAGTTGTGACTGTGGGACCCGCGTGCATTATCTGATGCACCTGCATATCTGGGCCCCGGCTTATCTGATGACCCGGGCATTATCTGACGAGCCAGTGCATTCGTGGAAAAATAATGCACGCTGAAACAATAGATAATCTCTAACACGAGAAGTGATATAATATAAACCAAACGAGAGGTAAAGAATCATTGGCGGAAGCGGGATTCGAACCGGCGCACCTGGATTGCGAGCCCAGTGCTCTACCAACTGAGCTATTAGGTCTGTAGCTAATTAGAGCTCAGTGGAGAGGACTGGTCTCGCAATCCAGAGGTCGCCGGATCGAATCCGGCTTCAGCCAATGATTCTTTAATCTCGTTTGGTTGATAATTGTCGGTCTATCAGCTTGCATTCAAACTTGATCCAGTAAATGTTACAAACGCCGTTTTCCAAAAAATCTTCTGTATATAGTTTATATATATATATGGTTAGTCTGTTTGTTCTCTCAAATAAAGTTGATTGCCAAGTTGCTACAACCCTAAAGGGCAGGAGGAGATTTTTGAGGATACGAATTTCTCTCAAATTGCAATGGGTCGATTGTAGCTCACCTACAAGCGTTTCCATGTGTATTGCACAAAACACGTACAAAAGAAAACCGAAACTTATTTGAGCCTGCCTGAATATCATAATCGTCCCCATAGGAAAACAGTGTTTTGATTTTCTGTCGTTTGACACCAAGAAAAAAACTAAATAATCATCTTATTTACACTGTAAAAACATAATGTTAAATTTTAAAAAAAGAAAAAACCTAAAAAATTAAAAAAAACAAAAATCCGTAAAATTACAGTATAACCGTAAAATTTAATTCAATCAAAACGCTTCTAAACTTATATATTTCGGTGAGTTAGTACAGAGATGTGGGAATGTTGGCGAAGAAAAAAGCAGACAAAAACCCTAACTTAGTAGGCCTATCCCCAATTTTTTACAGTGCATTATTCATACTGTTAAATTTACAGTTTGTTGTAAAATGGTGTATTATATCAAACTGTAAAATATACAGTCAATTGGAATGAAAACTGTAAAAGCTCTATTTTTACGGGGGTTTTGTTGGCAGAATTGCTGCCGTATTTTCCTGTAAAAATTTTTCGTATATTTTAGTCTTAACTGGTTATAATTGAAAAATTCATAGTAGAATAGTAGGGTATAATGATGTTGTTACTCATTAAATTCGAATAAAGTCTTAATTTTAGATTTTGTCATTATAGGCCTGGAAAAGTGGACATCAAATTTACAGTCTTTAACTGTATTCCAAATTAAAGCCAAAATACGGTAAGTTGTGGGAAGTTTTTACAGTATTTTCCTGTAATTGCCCACTGTAATTTTACAGTGTACATAAAGACGGAGGCGCTTTTCGGCTTATTCACTTCAGGTTTAATCTAATATATTACACTGGTAAGCATTCCAATTCCAAATATACAAAAACATGGGTTTCGGAATAAAATTGACAGCACTTCCTTTGGAAAATGATCTGGGGTTTCACTCCCGTTAGGGCCCAAGGAGGGTCTATGCCCCCAGGAAACCACTTTCCGAACGAATATTTGCACGAAAATTTATACCACATGTGTAGGTTTCATATGACAAACACCAATCAGACAATAAATTAAATTTATTATTTCGGCTGCAAATTCGCGCGAAACATTTTTAAAAAAACGCGAATAATTGGGCAAAAAGGGCGAAAATTCCAATGAGCCTGCGCTTACATTAACATTTTGAAAACTTATTTCGTTGGATACATTTCATAGATTGATGGGGAAGCGAAGAGGCTTTAACGAGAGCAAAAGATTCAATATCAAAAACCTTCATACATTCAAAATCGCCGATTATGCATATGTGAAAGAGCAAAATTTTTACAAGGTGTGTGAACTATTTTTCTCCAAGATTGTGTAGACCAGGCCTTTACGAGCTAAGAAATAAAAGTCCATCCATATTACAGGAAGTAGAAGCAATCAGGGGTATGATCACAGATAATTAATTAAGATTGTTAATTGAAAAGGTTAAATCTTGTTTATAACAGGTCTTTCAGCCCAACCATTTGTAAGGATCATTGAAGCCCGCGCTATTATAATGGCCTGTGGAATTCTGTCAACCATCGGACTCGTACTCAGCTCACTTGCTGGAAATATTCCCGTCCTGGCTATAGGCATGTTTCTATTGGGTAAGATTTTGTATTCTACCTGAGTAAGATTTCTTGCTCTGCCATTACAGTGCCTCGGTTTGCTATGGATGTACTGTTTCGAACCTTAATCAGCTGCACATAGTTATGCATATTATCTGTGTGTAATTATGAAATTTAACCTCAAAATATCAAGAACATACATACACTTGTAAAAAGTTGATACTTCGAACAGATACTTCGTTATTAAAAAAATCACTTGTGTAGTGACACATTTAAAGCAATAGCAGCACATTTGTTTGAAGAGCGCCCCATTTTTTTCTAAAATTGAGATTGTTGCACAGTTGCATTGATATTATATAAACTGGCTAGTAAACTATACTTCTGAATGGTAAAGCTCGAAAATATTTATGTTTCGCAAAAGAAGCAATTTTGTAATTGGATAATACTGATAATAAATCAGTGGCTGCTGGAAAGGTCCTTTTGATATGGCACTAAATAGCGACATTTACGTGTCTACGCCCATCCATTGGTTGTTCTGTTGGTTCAGACAAATCAAGTTCTAGGTAATTTTCGTGAGGTGGCATTATTCTCTAAAAACTCTTCATTACCATGATTACCTTGGGAGTCACCTTCAATTTACCCCCATTGATGACGATTTTGTTTGTAATCAATTGCTGAAACTGGACATGGGTAAAGCCACTGGTATTGATGGCCTCAATTCAAAATTATTAAGAACAGGGGCGCAGCAAATTTCCAGACCTTTAACTCATATAATGAATGTCACATTAAATACAGGCATCATCCCCACAGAGTGGAAAACGGCTAATTGTCACTCCCATATTTAAAGATGGTTAGCAAAAGGAGTGTGGGAACTACAGACCCATTTCAGTCCTCCTAGTGGTCTCAAAAATTCGTGAGAGAGCAATACATACCCAGCTATATAACCACTTATGTCACAACAACCTTACCAACACCCAGTAAGACCTAGGCATTCCGCCTTAACAGCAGCTATTGATGTTACCGATTACATCCTTAGTAACATGGATAATGGTGATTTGACTGGTGCCGTGTTTCTGGTCCTGAAAAAGGCCTTTGATACGGTTGACCATCAAATGTTATTATCCACATTGTCTCACGTAGGTGTTACAGGTGATACCGACCAACCTGCATGGCTTAACCCACTAGTTGTTCCCCTTGGTAAATCTCAAAGCAATGTGTGTAACTCCTCCTCTCTGTATATTATCACTGTATGTTATTTTATATCTGTACGATGGTGCAGCGAGAAACTAATAAATAATTTTTTTTACTTTTTTTATATAAAAAATTTTTGATGTTTCATAATTATTATGTTAGTATGAGGCATGTCTCAACACAAAATACATGGGATGCTCGCTCTAGCACATTAAGTGAATTGTCGTTCCCTCTCGAAAATCCTTTTTTGTGTGTTTTGAGGGCAAAAATTAGAATTAAAATCTTCCAATCGACTTTTCGTCTTGTATATTGTTTGCTATGCAGGATTTCAGTCCATGGGAGAAACTCTTGCATTTGGATTACTTTCTTGCTATTTTACAAAGAACTACGGTATCGCTGTGTACATTATTACTACAGGACTTCCTCTTGGAATCATGTTTTTTGCCCCGATCACTCAACTTTTTCTCGATATCTATGGATGGAGAGGCGCCATGCTATTACTGGCTGGATTGAATCTCCATTTTGTGGTGGCAGGTGCGCTTCTTAGACCTGTGGAACAGACCAACAGCAATTGCAACAAACGATCACGTTATAAATGTCTTAAGGCACCAATTGCCGAAGAAGATACTGAAGATGCTAGAGGAAATTCTGTTAACAAACACTTTAAAGACATTTTCAATATCGCTTTAGTAAAAAGTATCTCTCATGTACTCCTTTTTGTTGTGTATACAATTGATGGCTATGCTTACAACGGCTGGATTGTGTATTTCGTGTCCATTGCTCAAAGTAAAGGATTGTCACCCTATGAAGCTGCTGTTTCGGCTACATTGAGTGGCATCGGAGGTTTAGTTATTAGATTGGTCCTGACACTACTTCGGCGTCACTTCTCTTGCAGACAGCTTCTCTTTCTCGGTTGCATACTTGTTCCTTTGACATATGCAGGGTTGTATTTTGCAAAGTCCTTTTTGGCACTGTCTGTGATAGGTTTTCTACTCGGTGCTGGGTCAGGAATAGAAGGGGCTCAAATTTATATTGCTGCCAATGCTATTATCCCTGAAAATGAGATGGTGAGCGCAATTGCATGGCTGCATGTGATGAATGGTTTTGGTTACCTTGCAGGTGGATATATTACAGGTAAGAAGGCATACAACTATAAAATTGTCGGGAAAAGGAGAGGTGTAGAATTTTTTATAGTCCGTCGGACTCATAGTCCACCTACTACGGTGAAGAATAGGACACTCGATTCAGTTGACTCTTCACGCACGCAACATTCCGTTGTCGTCTATGGAGCCCGGACTATGGCTCCCGGCGGACTATATCTCCCTTACATCGTCAACTATTATGACTATATGCGATGCGATCAAGCAATATGAGGTATTTGTTAAGCAAAATAAAAAAAAAAAACAGTTTTCAATTTCAATTTATGTGAAATTTCCTGGGATTTCAAGCCAACCGGGTTATGTTAGCACATCCATGCTAGTAACAAAAATACCAAAATAGGAATTTTGATGATTTTGTCGATGTTTCGGATTAGCAGATCGCTGCTTATCCATTTCCACTTCGATTTTGGTAAACTTTGATATGTTATTCTTAAAGGTTTTCTCCTCGAACTGATGAGTGTGTGATTAAATAATATGGTACTAGTGATATTTCATTTGGGCACCTTTATTCTTAAAGGTTTTCTCATTACAATTCTTGAGAAAATAATTATTTTGCAATTAGTTTTGGGTTAAGGCATCATTTTTCCTAATTTGGTTAAACTAATATACACAAATTCTCAAATATAAAGGGTTAAATTTATAACATCAGTTTTTACAGTGATCTAGCTCAAGTGGAATCGAAAGTTAACTATTAAAGGCACTATTGGTGATTTGCTAAATAAGAAAATTTTAAAAAATCATCAAAATCAGATTTATGAATGTCTGTAACAAGTATAGGTATCCCAACATAGCCTACAAGTAATGGTACCAAAATCAGCCTAATGAGGATAAAACGGATATTTTAGTCATTACAGACATTTATTACAACACGTAATTGAATGGAGATTCATATGTTTTAACACTGTTGTTTTCTTCCTTTTCTATCAATTTTTTCATTTTGAAAAATAACTTATGATAATTCTACAGACGTATCCTTCACTTTTAAGCTATTCCTACAAATTCCAAATATTTTCAAATAACCAGGATAATCTTTTTTTCGAACTTCTCATTTCCAGGTGGCCTCTATGATCTGACCTCTAGTTTCGACCTCTCTTTAATTGTTCTTTGTGCTATATCGACAATAATGCCATTGGCTCTTGGAGCAGAAAGTATATGGAAAAAGCTGCAAAGGCAGTAAAAACAGACAGGTAAAATACAATCGGGTAGCAGTAGTTTGTAAGTCAGAAGATCTAAAAAATATCATCAAAAATCAGATTTTACATGTCTGTAACAAGTACAGCCTGTCTCAAAAAATGGTACAATAAAAAAATGGTTAAATAATATGAAATTTCAAAAATAAGTCATTCTTACTTGGCGAAATATTAAAGAACAAAGACCAGGCTTTCCAACGGTGTTTGTTTATCATATTATCTTATTTGCTTTTGTCAATCCAGAGATCAATTTACTGCGATACACCAAAATCGATTTTGT